>JAXCGZ010002570.1:0-47420 GCA_037179515.1 Halocaridina rubra
AGCAAACAAAAATTAAAGTACGTTTCTCTTCATAATGTTTTTTGTATTATATAATATATTTCATATTATTGAAATAATGATAAGGAAATTCAAATATTTTGGTCCAAGAAAGCCTTTTTAAAATGTTGTATGCTGTTAGGTACTGGAAAAAATATGTCATATTTCTTTGAGCAGCCATTTTGTGCACGAATTGGCCATTTAGACGTTGGTGCTTTGTCATAGCGCTGACCTAGATATGCTGAATTTGCACCTAATTTTATATCTACATTACTTTTGAATACAATTATATAGAGGAAGTCCCAGACAAAGGTATGAAACAACGACATAGTAATATTATGGACTATTATCCGTGAGTGGGTGAAAGTGGCGGAAAAATTGCCTAACGTCGTTCACTTGAGACACTGGTTTAGGAAACTGCCTGTGTGTGTTTTGGGAAAAAAATGGCAATTTTTTCAATGATTACTAAGAGGATTCTGAGTTCAGAAATTTAACCATATATAAGCAAACTTTAGATATTATCTCCTTTGCAAAGAAAGAAAAATAACTAGAGAGAGAGAGAGAGAGAGAGAGAGAGAGAGAGAGAGAGAGAGAGAGAGAGAGAGAGAGAGAGAGAGAGAGAGAGAGATGACATCCATAATTCAGGATGTGCTTATTATAAGTTTCTCTCGAGGTTGCACAGTTTTCACCATATTATAAATATTCATTTTCCAAAGGCTATCAACTCGGATTTATACGAATGGTGAGTTTGGAATCCGAAGAGATATAAATTAATATTAAGCAACTGAATTTGAAATTAAATATATTATTATAAGTAGCATCTTTATAATAATGCATCCGTGATAAGCTGTTTTCTAGAACAGAAATGAATGAATCATTAGTTAACATCGTATTATAAGAAATAACAATGGGATTGAGTTGGTCACCTTTTGCGGTCAGAGACATTCTTGGAGTAGCTGGTGGCTGAAGAGGACCTCAGTCTTATCCGAAAGATATTTGTTTTGAGAGGTAAGTACAGTATGTTTATATGCAGATACTGTGTTAACAGTGAAATGCAAATGCAGCCATAATGTATTCTAAGAGTATGTATGCATGTATGTATGTATGTATGTATAGATAAATGAATGGATGGATGGATCAGTGAATGGATATATGAATAGTCGGACGCTGGATTGAATAAATGGATGAAAGATCGTTTGAATGGTAGATGGATGGAGGAAAAATTGCATGTTTGTGGATATGAGGATGAATGGATGCATGACTGTATACAGGAAAGGATGAATGTTTGGAAAACTGGATGAATTAACCTTATGGAGGAGCCAATGGATAAATGAATAAATAGAGAAATGGAAACATACGTGGCTGATTGCATGGATGACTGAAAAATATATATATAAATAGTTAAGTAAATGGATGAGTTAATGGACGAATGAATTAATGAAGGAATAAATAAAGAAATGAATATATGGATGTACTGATGAGTAGATGGATAAATTGTTGCGGAAGTGGTTGGATGAAGAAATTGATAAATAGTTAAAAGGAAAAACATAAGGATATATAGATAGATGGAAGAGTATTTAGGCGAATAAAGGACGAATAATGATGGAAATTATAAGTATATGATAATATTCTTGGATGAAAATATAATAATGGACGAGTTAGTGAATGAATATATGGATAGATGAATAGGTGGCTGGATAAAAAGTGGATGAAGATGTGGATGTAAAAATAGATTAATGATTAAATGCATGGAAGAATAAATGGATAAATAGACAGATTTCTAAATTATGGGATGAATAGATGGATGGCAGGATAATTGGATGAACAGAGGAATAGATAAATTCATGGATAACTAGAGAGAGCGTTAAGTAAATGGGTTAAAAATGGAAGAAGGAATACGTCTATTAATTGATGGATGGAAGAATAAATTTATGAATGCATAGCTGATCAGATGGATGAATAAGTAAACTGTATGGACAGATGAATGAATGAATATATGAATGGATAGATAGTTGATAAGTAAACTTTTAGATATATTTAAGAATAATTGGATGAACAGATTGATTGATAAATAAAATGGATGAATGAATACTCAAATGGATGAGTAAATACTTGGAAAAGTAATGAATTTATAAATGAATTGTATAATATATGGATAAATACATGGACGGCTGAAGAAATGCATGAATAGATTATAGATGGTATGAAAACACTTGGATGAAAAAATGGACGAATTGATGGCTGAATGCATAGACAAAGTTGCTGAACACCGTTTCATTTCTTTTTTCGCCTTTTACAGGTGTGAAGCTTATTAAAATGTCTAAGGGAGTCCGAATCCTCTTCTTCTTACTCATATTTTTAGTTTTCGCTTTGAGGATCATCTATTCTCAAGGTAAGATAATGAGGATCAAGATAATGATGAAGCTAATGATAAATACAATTATAATGCAAATTCTCCAGCATTTATTTCTCTTTCTAGTGAATCCAATATTTGGAGGAGTTTATCTGGTTAGGATTTATTTTTGCCCAGGATGAGAAGTGAAAATTACATAAAAAATGGCAAAACTAGTTTTTAAAACCTTATATTGTGTTAAACTTATTTTTGGGTACTTCTTGGGTAGTTTTTGGGTATTTCGGGTATACTAAAAATTTTTTTTACATGAATTTATGAGTTTTAATAGTATTAAGGGAGGGGGAAAGGGTACATCTTCCGTGCTCCCCAACGTGTGGTAAAAGTTGATTAAATGGGACGGAGCAAGAGGGCTGCGAATCCTCTCTGTATTTTTGCCCACAAGGAGTCAAGGTATTTTATTTTGACTCGGCTAACTCCTTTATAAAGGCAAATATGACTCTTGTATATAAATCCATCTATCCATATACATAAGCCATATTCCCCCTTATAAGGGGGGTGGCTGAATCAAAGAAAATAATTTGACCCTGTTGAAGAGAAGTTGTTCGGGCTGCTTGGGAGGAGTCGATACTGGAACCTCGGATGAAAACCAGAATACATACATACATACATACATACATATATCAAATACATAGTGCTAGCGATATTATATAGGAAGATATCCAACTTTATCGTTTGATGACATTTTAAAGATTTTACTTTAATTTCTAAATCCAACCCATCAAATGATATGCAAATGTAAAGGTCATCCTGAATAGAACATGTTCATTATTATGAATGCTAACATTTATATCTCTGTTATATTATTATAGCTGCATAAGTGGTAATCTTATGCTGAAGACTTTATTATTTGCAAATTAATATTTGAGTGTTCGTATATATATATATATATATATATATATATATATATATATATATATATATATATATATATATATATATATATATATATATATATATATATATATATATATATATATATATATATATATATATATATATATATTATATATATACAGAGAGAGAGAGAGAGAGAGAGAGAGAGAGAGAGAGAGAGAGAGAGAGAGAGAGAATTCACTTACTAAATTATAAAATATATGTTCTGTAAATATTCTTTCTACATCTGTCCTCATTATCAGATTGTTTTCCCTAACTCTTCCCCAGAAAATAATGAAATATGGCCAAATTCAACAGTTGCCTTCAACTACGACTTAGAAGAGGGCAAGAGAAATCAAACACAAGATGACATAATGAACGAACCCAAAGAAAAACCAATGAACGAAGACAAGAAAAATATGACCAACAAATCTCAAATAAACGGAGTGCAATTGAACGAGTCCAAAGCGGACGATAACGCTGTTGAAGCAACAAATGGCCAGATGAATATGGCAGTTGAACGAGGCGCTTACTTCCATAGAGATATGGTAGCTGTTTTTATGCAGTCGGATGGAAGGGCAAATACGGAGACATACGTTGATACGGGATTCTCTACATTTCCCAACATCACCAGGGTTAGATATCCATATTTAGTATCATTTTTTGAGTTCTCCCTGCATTTGCATTAACTTTTGTTTGCTATAACTGCATTTATTTTTTTTATTAATTGCGTACTTAAATGCTTTTATACTATCACATATTTTCAGAATAATGGAATTATATATATATATATATATATATATATATATATATATATATATATATATATATATATATATATATATATATATATATATATATATATATATTTATATATATATATATATATATATATATATATATATATATATATATATATATATATATATATATATATATATATATATATATATATATATATATATATATTTTTTTTTTTTTTTTTTTTTTTTTTTTTTTTTTTTTTTTTTTCTAGTACACTATTTGCCTAAGGTTTCGGCTACTCCATGGTGGAGCACCGGTCACCCTGTTTAGTTATACAGATGGGAAATCCTTCGAAGACATGAATATTGGTAAGTTAAAAATTCCTTTCTTTACTTTCACCATAGGTCTTGTACCCTGGCCATGCTCTTTCTGCACCACTCATGAGTAGTTGCTTAAATGGCATTTGCCTAGTTGTGTTCACGGGAAAGAGCCCCATGCTCTTAAGCCCCGTCTGGTTCCTTTCATGTATACTCGCTAACACTGTATCACTTTTACACATAAAACTAAGAACACATTCAGCATTTACCTTCTCCTCACTTAGCGATTTCCGATTATTAACAATTCATACACTGAATAATACTTCTTTACTACTTCTTGAAAGCATTTTCTTAGAAAGTTTATAATTATGACCTCTAGTACTAGAACCATTCATATCAAAATTTCTCTCTCCCAAGCAACTCTGTCAAAATCATGGAGTTTATTTCGGGATAGTTCAGGCTGGAATTTTTTCATCAGGAAGATGAGTTTCGTACTGTGATGGTCTGCACATTTGAATGATTCAATCTAGTCTGTATTGAGAAAATTCCTGTGAGAGAGAGACTTGTAAATAATTGCGTATATATGTATCATATTATGGAATTCGAAACATAGGTATTGTAAAACAAGAACTCAAAGCACAATGCATATGACGTCTGTATATTGTCTAGTCAGCATTTACTTTTCTTTACATGCTTTAATCTGTAGTTCAATGTTTACAAGATATCAAGATTACCGCAATATCATTTAAGGTAACAAAATAGGCCAAAGTCATTAATTTTCAAGCAATTTTTATGTATCGAAAATGAACAGACCAAAAGTATCACACTAGACGAAAAAGGCGGCAAATACCGAGTCAGTGTTGCCATAAAACAGAAAACCAAAACAATGTACAGTTCGTTATGACAAAAAGAAGCAAAATTAAGGGATCACTTTACAACAACAACAACAACAAATATTAATAAATAAAGTGAAAATATATATATCAATTAATAAATAAATATATAAATAAAGAAGACATATATCATACCACTACAACACTCCAAATAAAGAAAGAAAATACACTATGCCACTACAAATCTACCACAGATTATAGACATTTACAAGCGTATTGTAGTAACTTGGAAAGTAAACACGTTGTTTCTTTCCTCTAAATGTTTTAGTTTTCCTATAATAATAATAATAATAATAATAATAATAATAATAATAATAATAATAATAATAATTATTATTATTATTATTATTATTATTATTATTATTATTATTATTATTATTATTATTATTATTATTTAGTTTGTTAATTTCTAAGTGTATATGCGTTTAACATTATATATATATATATATATATATATATATATATATATATATATATATATATATATATATATATATATATATATATATATATATATATATATATATATATATATATATATATATATATATATATATATATATATATATATAGTATAGTACCTCGTTTACTATCTATTAAGAAATTGTCAGAAGTATGATTTCTTAAAACCTCGTTTTACACGTTCAGAGTTGGGTGCTTAACTGTGTGTTACCGATATGTTATTGGATTTCCCGGTTTTGAATATCTACTACATGTAAGGGAAGTTATTTCTATGGGGTTGTTTAATATATCCCGTTTATTTGTACTAATATTTACTAACCTTGGTGTCTAGGAATTTTTTTTTTTTTTGTGGGTAAATCTGTACCTAACCTATTCACCGGCACCTAACCATTTACTCTACGGTAGCATATGTTAATTTGGTAAGTTGGATATTTCTAAGGTAGGCTGTTTATTTATGAGATGAATAATTACATATATTTTCCCTTGAGGTTATAATATTTTTGGCGACGAGGATGGGATTGTCGTTAGCTTGTCCCAAACATTTCCTATAATAATCTACCTTGTCCTAGAGGTAGGCTAGGCCATTTACCTATTAGTCAAGCTATTTACTATTTAATTTCCATCGCGGTATGTTAGCTTAAGCCTATGAATTTCAAGACTCAACTCTTGTAATTTTCTAGCTAAATTGCACCACATTGATTTGTTTTTTTGCTATTATATGATTTTTTTTTAAAGTTAGTATGGCAGTGATAGGAAGTATTGGCGAGTTTAAAGAAGCTGATGAGGATCTTAAATGTTGTTTTATTAGAGTGGAATTTTTTTAAGGCAAATTCTGGTAAAGACTAGAAGAAAGATTGCATTTTCTTAACCCTAATTGGTCGAAAGACCTTTAGCCTAGTCAAGGACCTAGTTTCTCCTAAGAAACTAGAAGACTGTACATATGATGAATTGGTTACGGCACTGAAATCGCATTTTCACCCACACGTCGTAGTCATTTATGAGAGATTTAATTTTTATAGTCACAAGCAGGAGGCAGGTGAGAGTATATCCAATTTTGTGGTAGGTATCAAAGCTTGTGCCAAAACTTGTAAATCTGGTTCTAATTTAGATGAAATTCTTGGTGATCGTTTTGTGAAGGGGTTATGGGATGAAGTGACCCAGAGAGCTTTATTAACTACAGAGGACCTGACATTTACTATTGCTGTTGAAATAGCTTCGGCTAGAGAGGCTGCAGCACAGGATGTTAAAGCTCTTGGTGGTGCTTCCAGTAATTCCCAGACTGTACATATTATTAAGAGTAAATCACAAAATACCTATACTACTAATTGTGGTGATTATAGACCCAGTAATCAGAAAGGAAAGAATTTCAGCACTCCTAATCAGTCTAGTAAGACTAATTCTTCTATGAAGCCTAATAAGCCATGCTTAGGATGTGGTAAAGAACATTGGAGGCGGGACTGCCCCTTTTAAAAGGGCAGAGTGTCATAGTATAAAAGGGTTGGGCACATAGCCAGTGTGTTTCACTAAAGATACGCAGATTACCGTAGTCTCGGAACAGACAGAGGCAGATGTCAGTGATACTTCTAAGCCTAGTATTGGTGGTATCAGAGCTAATGTAGAATATATCTTTTCCTCTGAAGGCACGTGCAGAATAAGTCCCTATACAGTAGAAGTCAATGTTGACGGTATTAAAGTTCGTTTTGAGCTTGATATTGGTGCTACCAGGACTGTTATGCCAAAATCGGTTTTTGAGAAAACTTTTTCTAATTCTTCCAATTTAAAATTTTCTAATGCTGTACTAAAGAAGTATGGTGGCATATATATTCCTGTCTGTGGTGAGGCAACTGTATCAGTGTCATTAGACGAGAAATTTAACACAAAAGAGGTGTCAATGATTGTAATGGACGAAAATGGTCCTACCCTACTGAGTCGTGATTGGATTAAATCTTTAGGTATTTCTGTGAATGAAGTAGTCTCTCCTAACCCTAATGTGCATATTCAAAATGTAGCTGATGCCACAGAAAATTTTTTTTTCTGAATGAGTTTCCAGATCTTTTTGATGAATCGTCAGTTGAAAATCTGAAAGGGGTAGAAGTAAGTATTTAGACATCTCCTGAGGTTCTTCCTAAATATTATAATGCTAGAACGATTCCCCATGCTTTAAGAGAAAAGGTTGATATCAAACTAGATACTTTTGAAAGAGAACATTATTGAGCCTGTGAAACATTCAAAGTGGGCTGTTCCAGTAGTTCCAGTACTGAAACCTAATAAAACAGTCCGCCTATGTGGTGATTATCGTCTTACCTGTAATAAAGCCCTAATTTTGGATAAGTATCTCTTGTAAAGTTAGAAGATTTGCTAGGATCTATTTTGGGGGTAAATATTTCTCTAAGTTGGACATGTCACAAGCATAAATGCAACTGAATATGGATGATGAATCTAAAGATTTGACTACTGTTAACACACATCGTGCATTATTTAGGTATAAGAGGTTGTGTTTTGGTATTGCCTCTGCTCCAGGTATTTTTCAGCAAACTATGGAGTTTGTGCTTGGTAGGATTCTGGGAGTGGCTATTTTTCTAGATGATATCTTAGTTTCTGGAAAGAGTAAAGATGAACATGTAGCTAAAGTCAGATTGGTTTTGCAGAAATTAAATGATGCAGGATTTAAGCTAAGTAAGGATAAATGCACTTGGTTGACCCAGGAAGTAGAGTATCTAGGGTACAAGGTAGATGCAGCAGGTATTCATCCTACTGAGAAAAAGCTAGAAGCTATTATGAATGCACCTTGTCTTAAAGATGTAACACAGCTGAAAGTGTGTCTTGGCTTACTGAATTTCTGTAGGAAATTTCTCCCTAAAGCTGCCACTTTCTTAGAACTCCTAAATAAGGTATTATGAGCCAATGAAAAGTGGTTTTAGGGTAAAGGACAGCAAGATGCGTTTGAGGAATCTAAGGAATTTCTACTGAATTCTACATTGTTAGTTCACTTTGACCCCTCATTACCTATAACTGTGTCTGCCAACAGTAGTTCCTACGGCATTGGTGCAGTGCTATCCCATCGTATTGATGGTGTAGAGAGACCTGTATATTTTGTCTTGAGTACTTTGAAACTGAGCAATGTTATTCTCAGCTTGAACGAAAAGCGTTGGCTTTAGTTTTTGCGGTTAAGAGATTTTATTTCTATTTATGGGGGCAAGAGTTTAAGCTAGGCACAGATCATAAGCCTCTACTTGGTTTATTTTAAGCTAATAAATGTATCCCTACGATGGCTTCGGGAAGAATACAGTGATGGGCGTTAATTTTGCAAGCATATCGGTTCAACTTGGTACTTTGCTCTGGCAAGTTTTTAGGATGCTGACATACTGAGTAGATTACCTTTAATCTGCATGAATTAGAGTGTTCCTATACCCACCGAATGGATTGATACTGTTGACTTGAATAGTACGCCTGTGACTGCTAAATAAATATCTACATTGACTAAGTGTGACGCTGTGTTGTCTAGAGTATTGTAGTACAGTATTGTTATAATGGTTGGCCTGACAAAGTAGGGAGTGAAGTTATACCATATAAGAATAGGTTGATTAGGGAGTTACATGCTGAGCACATGGGTGCATCTAAAATTAAAGAGTTGGCTAGGGCTTATTTTTGGTGGCCAGGGTTAGATGGTGAGATAGAATCTTTAGTAAAGCCCTATCCTACATATCTAGAAAATCGTATTTTTCCTAAGAAAAGCCCTCTTCACCTTGGGAATCACTATTGGCTCTATTGGCTCCATAGCATTGCTTTCATGTGGATTATGCGGGTCAAATTCATGGTACTCATTATTTTATTACCGTTGATGCACATTCTAAGTGGGTAGAGACATTCCCGACTAATACTATAACTTCTACTGCCACTATAAACCTACTACATTCGTTTTGCTAGATGGCGCCTGCCTGTTGTGCTGGTGAGTGATAATGCTACTGCTTCACTAGAAGTGAGTTTCAGAGTTTTATTGTGCTGAATGGAATTCATATTTGTTCTGCACCTTCTCATCCCTCTACAAATGGGCTGGCAGAAAACATGGTGCATACTTTCAAGTCTGCTTTGCTTCATGCTAAGGGGGAGGAAGTGAGGGTTATCCTTGACAAATTTTTATTCAAGTATAGGCTAACTCCTCACACTACAACTTGTTTGTCACCTTCTGAATTATTACTTGGTCGTCGAAGACATTCTTTTTTTTTATTTACTAAGACCTGGAGAAACTATCCAGCAGAGAGTGTTAAAGCAACAGCAGTACCAGAAGCGACTACATGACCCTAACTCTCCCAGATCATTGAAACCGTCTCCAGATGATCCAGTCATGGTACGTACTTATTCTCACGGAGCTAAGTGGATTCCCGCTACTGATAAATCTAGAACAGGTCCTTTATTTTATAAGGTATCTAAAAAAGAAGGACAAGTGATAAAGCGTCATCAAGATCAGATTTGGAAAGGTGATCCACCTAGCCCTGAGAGAGTATCAAGTGGTGGTGGAACCTAGTACACTTCTGATACCCAAATCTACGGTAGTATGTAGATCTAGCAGAGTTTCATGTGCTCCGGTACGTCTTGACTTGTAGGTCAGGGGTGTAGTAACTTGGAAAGTAAACAGGTTGTCTCTTTCCACTAAATGTTTTAGTTTTCCTATAATAATAATTCTGTTTGTTAATTTCTAGGTCTAAATGTGTTTAACATTTTATACTATATATATCTAAATAGATGAATACAGTATTGTACCTCATTTACTATTTATTAAGAAATTGTAAGACGAAGAAGTATGATTTCTTGGAACCTCATTTTACACGTTCAGAGTTGGGTGCTCAACTTATGTTATTGATGTGGTATTGGATTTCACGGTCTTGGACATCTACTACATTTTAGGAAGAAGTTATTACTCTGGTTTTGTTTAATAGGTCCTATTTATATGTACTAATATTTACTAACCTTGGTGTCTAGGAGTTTGTTATTATTTTGTTTTTTTCCGGGTAAATCTCTACCTAACGTATTCGCTGGCACCTAACCAGTTACTCAGTTGTACCATATGTTAATTTGGTAAGTTGAATATTTCTAAGCTAGGCTGTTTATTTATGAGATGTATAATTACATATGTTTTCCC
Organism: Halocaridina rubra; assembly: GCA_037179515.1. Taxonomy (NCBI): domain Eukaryota; kingdom Metazoa; phylum Arthropoda; class Malacostraca; order Decapoda; family Atyidae; genus Halocaridina; species Halocaridina rubra. Next base: position 10,840 of record JAXCGZ010002570.1, read on the forward strand.
TTGGGGTTATATTACGAATACACCACTATTATGTAATTATTAGCAAATATACTAATCTTCATATAAAAAGAAACTAAACATTACCATCATTATATATTAATTCCAGCTGTCAAATACCCTGAAGAAGATCTGTTGTTGATATGTTGTTATTATCACCTGCATCATTATATTGATGTACCTGTTCAGCTCTTTAAATGGCATCATCTCTGTATTTCTGTGGATCTCAGAGCGGACTTCCTTAAAGTTGTCTTCGATGGACTGGTATGTATTATGTATATTGGTAGGTACACAAGTTTGTATATATGTATATATTTACATAAGTTAAGTACCTTGATATCTGTGCATGCAAGCTGGGTTGTGAATGTCCGTAAGTGGTATATAAGCATAAAAATATACAGTATAGAAATGTAGGTATGCAGCTTTTGACATACACTTTCTCTTCTCCATTTTCTCCTCTTACGACAGTTGTCTCTTTTAATACAGAGGAGAATATCTGTAGCAATATTAGAGGATGTAATTATTTATTTGCAATAATATATTTTACTCTAAATTGCATTTTATAATTATCGAGACTTACCCAAATTTTCTTGAAACTATATATGTTTATAGCAATGACATTTTCATCCCTGTCCTAACAGCAAATACTTTCTTACATTACGATTTAAGTGTCACCATTAGTACCTACTGGGGGTGGCCACAAATTGGAGCTTGGGAATTAAGACTGTATGTCCATCCTATAGCCCCGCTGTGGGTTTGAACAATACGGCAGTCCCCGTATTACAGATTCATACTATATCGAATTAATCATTTGAATATTGTTTTCAAGGGCATGTCAGTGTAGTGTTTAAAAACCTTTTTCTTCACGAGATTTCCACATATGATTTGTATTTTACGCTAATAAAAGCTTTGCTTGTAGGAATCGTTTGGAATGGATAAATTTAAGAAAATATCTAAGAAGAAACTGAGACCGTTTTAGAAACTGTTCCTTTATTTCTAGTCTGGAGATATTATTACATTCTTTTTGTGAGAGATTATGTACGTACTTTATCTCTAAAAAAAATAATAAGTGTGAAAACTTAGGAGCTTTTGGCTTGTTATTCTTTGTGTGCTTATTACTGTATTTTACTTTTTTCTTTCCAGATATTTGAGAAAACTGCTGGCAGACCAGAGTCCATGGTTGACAGAAAAACTGTGGCCATCAAAGGTGGAGGACGCATTGTTCTTGGACAAAATGTCCATTCAGAAGCCAAATGGGACATAACTCAAGCTTTGCATGGAGAAATAGCCGACTTGTACTTTTACAACGAAACAGTTAATTTTAAAGATTTGATCAAATATGTGAATTGCCAAGATTATAACGTTACTCAAAAACCTCTATATAGATTTGACAAAAACATGACAGGACTCGCATTAATGGGGAACAGTAAAGTAATCAGTGTCAAACTTAATGACACGTGCATTCAGAGGAAGGGTCATCTAACCATCTTTACAGAGAGAGTACCATTTGATCAATCATACGCTAGGTGCAGGAAATTCTCGGGTAAAATGGCAGTACCAAGGGACGATGAAGAAAATTCTTATGTCCACAATACTTTTATAGTTTTTAACGATCAGTGTACGCAGGGTTGGGTTGCTCTGTATTGGTTAGGCCTCGTGGGAAATATCTCTGAACAACTGTGGACCAACAAGGCGGATGGCACGGTTGTTAGATATGGTAACTGGTTGCAGAGCTGGGAATACCCAACTGAGGTGTATCCGTGCGCTGTATCTGGAGCTACAGGCATAGACGCGATGTGGTATAATGCAAAATGCGATACTTTAACCTGTTCAATATGCAACTTTACATCTGTGCCTGTTTTAAGGATCAGAGGCCTTTGCAGGGAATCTAAGTTTGATCGTGTTTATTACGTTTTTGGTTATCAGAATTACAGACCTGTTTTTGAAGGGATGTTTCTCAGTCGTATCTATTGGAATGGAGATACATGGGAGCTGGAAGTTCGCACCGTGGAGGAGGATGCTGTAGCCCAAATGGTTGAGAAGAAACCCAAAGGTTATCCGATTGGTTTAGCATCTTGGCACACAACTGCTGACGGATGTGGAGAGAAAACTGTAAGTAATTTTCTTTTAATAACTAAACAAATTAGAAAAAAATAGATTTTTTGCTTATATAATGACAGAAAGTAGTAACTGCCCATATCATTGATAAATACCATTGGAACCTTTAGCTATTCATGAACTATGTTTTAGTCCTTTACGTACAAATCTATTATATCTTGTTCAAAGGTAAATTCTTGTAATACCGTAGATATAAAGCATGATTACCATGAAATAAAATTAGGGTTTTTATATCTGCAAGATTTAGTTAGCATTTCTTCTTCATTAATTTGATACACCCGAGCACTTGATGACTCACTTTAATGGGAAAAAAACTATTTCAGAGAAGAGTGAGTTTGTTTTTATTATTTCTATTAATAATTTTCTTCTAGAATCCGCAGACCCTGCTGATAATGTAATAACAAAGGTCTCGCGATTAAAATGAGACATGGCTGTAATTGAACATTAATTCTTTTCGTGTTTTCAGCCCCAGTACCTGCTAACCTTGTGTAATGAAGACTCCTTCACCTGTAGTGACGGTTCCTGCATCAAAATAGACAAGCGATGTGATGAGCAAGTCGACTGTTTGGACAATTCCGACGAGCTCAGCTGCGAGATAATTCACGTTCCCCTTGGTTATTCTGTAGATCTGCCACCTCCAAGCCTCGATGCTAGTTCTCTGAACCTGATGATAGATCTTGACATTACATCTGTCAGGAAATTTGATCTGGTTGGCTTCATGGTCCATATTGATGTGATTCAGAGACTCACTTGGCGTGATGCTAGAATTACATACTCCAACCTCAAGGCTGGTTATTTCAACAATAGAGCCATGGTAGGATGAATCACTGATGTGCTTTTTGACTGGTTTTAATATACCACCCATAGAACCTATATGGATCATGTGGTGGAATCGCAAGAATGAATACTTTAAGGTGTTTAACTTTATATGGCATGTTAATTTGCGTCATTATCAACCTCATATTGAACTAGAAAATACTGTAAACAATATGATACTCCTCATTTTAAGTATCTATCAGCCCACAATGTGGGGTTGGGCATAGACAGAATTTGCTTGGGAAATTAAAGCTGGATGCCTTCCTAGCGCCCCATGGTGGGCTCTTTTAATCATACTGGATAACATGGAGGGGAGGGATATCGACATGTATGACAGTGCCATTTTGGTACTTCTTTTTTATAAATTATACGATATATACATGGAAATCATGTAGTAACAGGGTCAAACGCGAGTCTGTCAGTTCTCGAGTTGACCTCTTAGACCACTCAACTACTGTTGTACCCACTGTAGGCATTATGCTATTCTAAAAAATCTAAACTGTTGTATATCTTCACAACTTTACTTGATTTCCACTCCATTTAGTACAATGACATGTTAGAGTTGAATTTATTTTCCACGTCTACAGTGTGAGGGTCATTACATATTTTTTTCTTGCTTTAGTCATGGGTCTAGTGTTTTAATATTTGACGAGAGTTCCTTTTAATGTACTGAGATTATTGAGTCAGTATATTACAACATATTTATTTTCATTTTTAAAACTCGATGATCTCTTAAAATTCAGTTTCCCGTTATATTAATTATTTTTCAGTATGACGGTCTTGATATAATGAATACGTATGATTGCATGAATTAGAAAATGAACGAATGAATTAAATACACTTAAATAAATAAATGAATAACCATATATGCATCTCTCAAGTGAACACATCCGCAGGCTACTGGGGAAGTGTGGCGTCCACACGTTCGGATACAGGATGGAACTTTCAGTCCAACTAATGTCATTACAAGAAGTGAAATCTTCCAGGTGAATAGAGAAGCACCTCCTCTAGAAGATGATGATACGAGAACAGGAGAAGGTACTGTATCAACCCGAGAATTCTCACTTTTCTTATGAAAATTGTTGATGGTATTATTTATATTGCACCATTAACTTGCAAAATCACACACCCAAATTTCATTAAAATCTGTTCATATTGGGGATAGTTCTTATCAGTAGGGCAGAACATGATTTCTGTGCTAGATTAAGGTTAAGTTATATAGGGTCGGGTGATGTTAGAGTTGGGAGATTACTGGGTAAGCAACATGTGTAAGGGTACTACTAATCTATGATAATATTGTAGTAATAGGCGAGACTCATTACGATTTGATATTTTACCTATATTAATATTTTCTATAGCCTATATTTTAGGCTGCCAAATGTAAACTATAGAGGCTATTGAGCTGCAGTTCATGTTTCAATTTCATCACAACATCCACCACAGTATAACATGGTGGCAGTGGTGGGACTCTAATCCCATCTAATCTCACTTAAAGTAGTGCTGATAGCATGTGCCACCTTATTGGTAAGAATTCGTTATTGCATTTAAAAGTATCAAGAACGCATTGCAAAACCATGTGATCGTGTTCTTCATTGTCAGTATACAATTTACCAGCACGAAGCTTGCCCGTCTGCTTTTTCTTCTGAAACATAGCTGAAAACTATTTTGATTGGTTTGAAATGAGATAAAATATGTTCCTCAGATCGACTTTATGATGGTGCCGAGCATAGAATACGTATTGAGGAGATATATACGGTTGAATTTATGTGCCAATTCGGTCTTCTAATGTATCCATTTGATATCCAGACATGCGTTTTCTATATGAATATCACCAACATCCAGGACTTCATATTAGCAAATGTATGTATTGCATGCAGCTTTTCAAACTGAAATAGATCGTTTAGTCTTCTTTTCCAAAATGAAAAACTGGAATTTTATCTTTTTATTCTATGACTTTTAAAGGCAGATTAATTAAAAATATTTTAGTTTTCTTGTTTCAACACAAGTTGGTATGCAAATTTATGTACTATAGTTAAGGACTCACAAAATCGGTTCATCGAAGTAGAATTTAGCCCAAATAAAATTTAGTCAGCTGAGCTTTATTTAGTGATAATAAGAAGAGATAGCTATATAAAATAAAACAATTGTGTAAATGCGAACTGTACATTTTATTCTTTAAACTAGTCAGAAGTTCAGTCCAGAATTGGTTGTATTGTGATTGAATTTTTGCATACAATAATTATCTATAAAGAAAAATTTTTATTTCAGTACTTAAATGTGCAGTATATTGCTATCCAAATGGGTCCGAAAATCAGTCGAACTGAACTCAACTTGGGATTTATACATTTTGTGTTTTCAACAGGGTGGTGCAAATTTCACGGGTGAACGTGCTTCTCTGGAATATCAGTTGTTAGACCAACAGATGCTCAGCCTTGAGGGATCGAGAGCTGTCAAGGTAACTTGGAGTATAATTTCACTTATATAGTATTTGGAAATGCATTCATAAGTTTCCATCTAAAGAACCCTCTGAGCCCTTAGAATGTATCAATCATTACTTCTTTCAAGTGCCATTTCTTAATTGGTGAAGTGTGCAAGTCTTCTATGGAATTATTGTAACTTCTGCAATCCACCCTTTGGTATTCAGTTCCCTTCATCGTGTACAAAGTTACGGATCACTTTTTCCTTGCTTATTTAGTGATGAATGCCTAGATTTACTTAACAGTGCAATCCACTTATTTTGGTTTAGTTACTTTTTGTCAGTTCTTCTTCTTGTTTGTTTTCCATCTTAATATAATTAGTTTTTTCTGTCTTTCATCCTAAATATTAAAGTTTCAAATATTCTTACATAATTACCTTTTTTATGAATTTTTATAACACAAATTTAGAGAAGTCTGGGGTTCAACTGCCAAAGATGGCATTTACATCCTCTCTTTGCCAGAGCCATTTTAGGGATGATAAAGAAAAGGTATGAATTCATCGTGTGATATCCTGTTCACTTAATAGTCTCATGCATTATATCAGTAGATTTGCAGAGTTCAAGGTGGAACAGCATCTTCATGGGCTGATTATCTTTTTAGTCTTCAGTGGTGCAACTTTTCAGCAGACTAATATATAGCTTCTAATACTGTCATGTTTAGTAAACTTTCCCCTCTCCCCAAGCACTCACACAATTGTAATTACTACTGGTTTTGCAGGTGATTTTGCGCTTTAAAAATCGTTATGGATACTACATAGGCAATGCCATTATACCCAGTATTTTGATGGTTACTATCTGTTACCTAACTTTCTATTTTGATTTACATGATTTTGAGGTAAGTAAACCATCATTTAAATTTAAAAGAATTAAATTCCTTAGAGCTCTAGATATTTTTTCGTTTACAGTGTTACCCCGGTTATTCGCGTTTCTTGGTTCGCGTTGTGACACCAGGATGGGCCAAAAAATTATAAAATTAAGCAGACTTTATCAGGTTGTAAAGAGAAACAGAGATGGAGTGTAATGACCGGTCAGATGTGAAGGGATTATAAAAGATGTGTAATGAATATCCAGCTCTCTGCTGGGTTTTAATATACCTCTGCATTACTTTCATGATGTCTATTCCAATAATTCTGCTTAGATCTTATTATTATTATTATCATTGGCAACAATAATTTCCCTTTGATGATGATTGTGGAGATTATTATCATCATCATTATTATTAAGGGCTCATCATTGTTTGTACATCTGTTGGTTTATTTACTTTTAATAACTGTGTAAAGTGCCCCTCCCTAGTTGGCTGGGACAAAGAGAGTGTGGGGGGTTGGGTAGAATAGAATGTTGGAGAGAGAGAGAGAGAATCTTTAAGTAACTCTTGTTCATTCAACCAAAACTACATTATTTATAGTAAAAATAATGGTTTAATTACGAATCCGTAGTAATAATGATGATGATAATAATAATAATCTCCCCAATCATCACCAAAGGAAAATTATTGTTGCCAGTAATAATAATAATATCTAAGGAGAAGTTTTAGAATAGACATCATGAAGGTAATGCAGAGGTATAGTAAACCCAGCAGAGAGCTGGATATTCATTACACATCTTTTATAATCCCTTCACATCTGACAGGTCATCACACTCCATCTCTGTTTCTCTTTACAGCCTGATAAAGGCCGTTTTATTCTATAATTTTTGGCCTGTCCTGGTGTCATAATCATCTTTATTTTTTTTTTTAAGGCTGATCCTACTTCGCGATTTTCCTGGTTCGCGCCGGGTCCCGGAACCGAACTACCGCGATAAGGGAGGCAACACTGTAGTCCTAATTTGAGTGGACACAGATACATTGAAGCGAAGGAATTTGAGGCTGGCTGCCCCTCCTATCTCCCAAACATGGGCTTGAACGTAGGTCTGTCACCACCAGAGTCAAGCACTTTTATCGGTTACAGTATGGTAGTCCCCTGTGAAAGTTAAGGATCTGAAGTACTTTCCACAAAGGCTTGTTCTAAATATGCTACGGTTTTTTCACAAACACATGGTCTACCCGGCCGTTGCATATAAGTGACAGAACCTGTTTCTTTAAAGTTCTTCATCCATTTGGATATGGAAGTCCTGTGTGGTGCTTCTATATTATAATGAGTTCTAAACCTCCTTTGGAAAGCAACAGTAGGTTTTAGTTCAGCCAACCAAAGAACGCAGTTTACTTTCTCTTCTAGTGAAGCCATGGGTCAACAGTAATTCTGAAAAAGAAGCCAGTCTTAAGTTTCAAGAAATTGTAAAAAAAATAAAAAAATAAAATTACCAAACTTTTAAAAACTGGCTAAATAATGCTAGTTTATTCTTTTTACAGATTGTTTCTATCTAGTTACAAAGCTATAAGTATTTTAAATTGCACATGGAGTTTATGGAAACCCTGTATAGTACCAAAGTTAAGAGCATTGAGTTTCAAAGCTGAGGCTTTAGTATGTAAATTTTCAATATTTTTGTATATTGAGTGTAAAAGTTAAAATCAGTTTTAACAGAATGTTGTGTTGAAAACTTAGTGCCAAAGGTATAATTATCAACACATGCTAAATTTACAACCATCGTGAAATCAAGTTAAATATATCGAGTGCCATACGTGTCAAAGCTAAGTACACAGTGTCAAAGTTAGTAAAGAAGTAAACACAAATCACTAAACTTTTTGTGCTATATATTATTGAGTGAGTCTACATGCATTGAAATTCCAAATCTTAATACTTTTCTAAAACTAACAGGACCGTATTATGGTTTCCTTAACCTCGCTGTTGGTGTTAGCCTCTCTCTTCGCCCAAACAAGCCAATCCATCCCAAAGACAGCTTATCTAAAGCTAATCGACGTCTGGTACATTGCCGTGATTTTTCTGGACTTCGTGATTGTTGTATTCCTCGTCATTATTGAGAACTGTCGTTTGAGAGGCATCACTCAACCCAATAACAGAGTCTTCCACATCTCTCCAAAGGGTCCAAACAGTAACCCAACTAAAGAACACGTGAACAGACAATACGATGTGGATAATTGTTCCCTTGCCAGAAAAGTAAATTTCATGGCTATGGTTGGATTTCCAACTATAAATATTATATTCTTTATGGCCTTCTTCATGGTAGGATTTCTTAAATTTTATGTACAGTAGTACCTTGCAGTCTGTAATCATGCATAATCATGGATGTTTAAGGTATTCTGGACATGAAGGATCATAAATATATGCACACTTGCACATTTTGGTTCGAAGTCATTGGATTTTCTGTGTATCTCACTTAAGACAGCTTTTGGTCAGCATGAATTTAGTGAATCTAAAGCGTTCCTTGAGCACAGCATTCATAAATAACACGGTCTGTATTCTCGGAAAAACAGGTTAATTACATTTTCAACATTTACACCCATCACGTACACCAGAAGACCTTAGTAAATATAATCTAACCTTTATAAACCTAATCAAACTCTCTTTACATATCTCTATAGATAATTGTAAAAATGTCCATATTTGTAAGTTGCAAACTAAAGCCAAAACATTTTCGAATGGTTGATGCTATATATTCAATGAACATGATTGGTGTCCCATTTCGTGTATCACAAAAATATATGTATTAGCTCTATGAACTGGTATTGCACTTAAGTATACCATGAATGTCTATTATATATTCATACTACTAATGATATCTGATAATGTTTTAGATGCCGTTAATGCATATAAAATGCAGATTAAACTATCAAATATCACTTGTCAGATATGAAAAAGACATGTTTCAATGTTTATCAATAAAAATAATTACCTTATTTCTTTTTGTTCAACTTATAGTTTGCAAGAAATGACAGGTTTGGTCTGTAACAATTAGAATGCCTATAAACCTTTGTTGGCTACTTTCTTGCTATTTCATGAATTATTTATTCCTCCCATCTTACATTTTCTTCAAATGTCTGTTTTTTGCTAATAGATCGGGATGCAATTTTTTTTTCTATTAAAGTTTTCATTGTAATTCTTGAGCTTTAGTTCATCTAATGCAATGGATATTTTACTGGGATTAAAGAAAGCATTATACTGCCTAAGTCCTGCTTCACAGTTAAAGAAGCAGAGTACATTAATACCTCAGACTACCAAGTTGCTCAGACCAGCAGCTCTGAGGAGATTTCCAGTCACTTTCTGAAATATTGCATTTGGTGTTTTCTGCCTTTACAAACAGATATATAGAAAAGTGCTTTCATGGATCCTATGATCAAGGAAGATAAAATCCAGACCAAAACGTTGGACACAACATAATACACATTAAAATACGTGCCCAGGGGTTTGCCCACAAAAAAATCTGCAAACCTTTGATTATATTACCAATGAATAATTTATCTTTGTCATCAAGCAAAACAACTTGCTTTAAAGCTTTTGCCATGACCTTAAAATTTTTATTAGAGCTAATTTTACTATCCTTATTAGTGCACTCTGAACTGTCACAATAGGAAGTTTAGTCCTTTGCAAGGCAGTGTTTCCTTTGCTAAAAGATACATTCTCCAAAATAATAGCTTCCTTCCTCTCCACTCCTACAGGGGTCCCTACCTGAAGTAAGGAAGCATAATTTTCCCTTGAGACTATACTGCTTAATCCACATCTATTATCAGACCTATGATCTTTACAATCCCTTTGATGCAGTGATATTCTCCAAAAATCCATTTTTTTCTGTTTTTAATTAGCTGATATATTATTCAATTGTGGTATGACACGCAAACAGTAAGCATCGAGTTCAGTACAATTTTTTTTCATTTTTAGTTTTGAAAATATTTTCTGCAGACACTTCCCGGAGGTGTCTAGCTGAAGAAGTGTCTGCTAATATTCCCTGAGAGGATATTTCATAGTCACTTACATGGATTTACATTTGCTCTATATTCTAATTCATACTTTCCATTTGAAATTAGTAAAAATAAACATATATGACACATAATCAACTAATTGCAATAAGGAGAAAGTTAGACTTATGGCACAAAATCGTAAAATAATACCAATACCAAGAAACTGCTTCCTACTCTCGCAGTGTAAATATATTTAAATGAACATATGGTTATATAAATAATTTTAAAGTTTCTTGTTACGCATGGCCTTCAGTCCTAGGACATGAAAAAACATTATTCAGTATATAGTACACTGATACCAGTATACTATCCAGGTTATCAAATTATTTATCACAGCATAATTGTAATCTATAGCCACCAGCAAATGCATAATGTCAGATACAGTCTGTTTTAAGTGAATTTTCTACACCTGCAACCCTAAAATCCTAAGCACTCCTCCATTATCCCTGGAGGGCAGTACTGATATCACAAAAAACAGCAAGCATTTACATATGGTAAATGATTATTCCATAGAAAGGAGTGATCATAAATCAGATGATATCTGAGGTTTGGAGATAAAACAAAATGACAGAAAAAAGGCAAAGTTGCAAGGGTGTCCTTAGAATGGTGTGGAAAGAGATGTCTATATCACGGAAGACCATAAACGGATTGAATGCGGACACAATTGGTCCTAGAGTACTGTTCTTTAGCAGACTTCGATCTGAATGCAGGAGAGAAAGATACAGTGGTTTCGCATATTCTGAGAGTGAGTGTGTGTGTGCAGGAACAAATGGAATGGTGATAAGAGGAATAAAGATAATTTACCTAACTCAAACAAATAGAACGGATCCACAATAAAACAATTGTGAACAGAGCATATAAAAAGTCTATACCAAGTACTAAGACTAAAGGTATGCTTAGGAAAAAATAAAGGGAGAGATGAGGTCTTCATATCAAGGAGAATGAAAGATATTAAAGAAAGACAAAACGGGGAAGAGCGATGATTGTTTTGGCATAATATCAGTGAATGACACCATACACAAATGAATATGCTTAGGTAAGACAAGACATTCCTTAGATGCAATTAGGCACCTAAGATGTGAAAGAAAGAAGTTTTCTCTGTACATTAACATTTTTTTTAGGTTTTGACCACCCTCCTGAGAATGGCAGGATATAGCAAATAATAAAATATCGATTAAAGTTTATAAGATGTGAATTTTAGCACAGTAAACCCAATGGTATTATCACTAACAACTAAAGTGGGCATATTAGAGAATCTATGTGTCCAGAATGACAATATCCTCAAGAAAAACTGGTTAATCAACAAATCTACACCAAAACATAAGCACTTCTGATGCAAAATATAAAACTAAAGATTTGGGCAGTAATTCTAAACCTGCCTCCTCATATTTTGGACAAAATATTCTCAATGTCAACACACTAGAATAAAAAATACAAAAATCTGATAATGTTATCCAACTTTTGCGGTTTTTGACACGATAGGAAAGATTAAAGTTGAAGATTGAGTTTGGGGCATTTGTGGTTGTTATAAACTTACTGACTGCAAAATGAACATATCTTTTAAACTGTACTTCGGAAATTGCATACGAGGGGGTGCTGAATAGTTAATTATGATTTTATTCAACATATTCTCCTCTCAGATTCACACACTTATTGCAGCAGTCTTTCAGTTTTTCTAATCCTTGAAAAAAGAACTCAGAAGGTTGGGCCTCCAACCAGGTCTCTGTAGCAGCGATCACTTCCGAATCAGAGTGACACTTCGCTCTGTTGAGATGATTCTTCAGTTGTGGAAAAAGGTGATAGTCGGAGGGGGCCAAGTCTGGAGAGTAAGGTGGGTGGTCCACCAATTCAAAGCCAAAGTCGCGTATTTTCTGTAGAGTTTCATGTGCTGTGTGTGCTGGAGCATTGTCCTGCAAAAACAGGACACCCCGTCCCAGCTTTCCACAGCGTTTCTGCTTCAAAGCTTCATGTAGTCCATCCAACAGAGACACATAATATTCTGCGTTGCTGGTGCGACCCTTTGGCAGGTATTTTATGAGGAGTACTCCGTCTCTGTCCCAGAACACTGAAGCTAGAATCTTTCCAGCAGACTTCTGGGTCCCAAACTTCTTGGGACGCGGTGAATTGATATACTGCTCAGTCTGGGGATTACAGTGATGAAGCCAAGTTTCACCAATGGTGACTAAACGAGCCATAAAATCAGCCTTCCCAGCTGCAAACCGGTCCAAAACTGCCTTTGATGTCGCCATTCTCATGTGCTTCTGATCTGTGTTCAGGCATTTTGGCACCCATTTTGCAAAAAGCTTTCTCATGTCCAAAATGTTGTTGATGATGTGACCTGCTCTTTCGCGGGAAACTCCCAGAGTTTCAGCTATAACTTTGGCTGAAATATGGCGGTCCTCGAGAATCATGATGCGCACAGCATGAACTTTGTCCTCTGAAGTTGCGAAAGTTGGCCGTCCTGAACGGGGTTCATCTGTGAGCTCGAAATTACCAGTCCGAAACCTTGACACCCAGATTTTCACTGAGGAGTATGATGGGCAGTCATCCTTAAAGACATCCTTCATCTCGCCATGGATTTCTGCAGCTCCTTTGCCTTGCAAAAAGAGGAATTTCATGACTACCCGTGCTTCAATTTTACCAAAATCTACTGTAGGAGCTGCCATCATGCATTAAACCTGCAAGAAAGAGAAAGATATACTGTATATCATACGTTTTTTGCATATCTTCTCCTAAAGAGTTGTCCTACCTCCCATGTATAGGTAACAGCGCTAACACTTTCACGATATCCTTAAAGCCAGGAACTTTTTAGCATCCCCTTATAAATAATAAATTCTATGTAAGAGGTTCGAAAAACTGAGATAAATTTTTATTGATTTTATGAATATAAAATGCACAGAGTATGTTCAGCTTTGAGTCAAATACAATGATTGAATGTGTGACTTGATGAAATGTTATTATCCATTTGCATTTCTATTATGATACAGAAAAAGCTGAGAGTAATTGCATGACCTAATCAAAAGTCTGCCTTCAGCTCCATATCCTAGGCCAAATCGTATGAATATTTCTTTTTAAAATCAAGTGCAAAATGAATGTGAAAACATCGTCATACATCATCTATGCACCCTTCAGGGAGCAGTGAAGGGTATTTCCAGAATTTGGGAAATCTCACTGATATCTGAGTGTAACTTGTAACCAACATCCATGTTACCAAAACTTTATGTAAATACTCCCAATGATCACCAAAACTGAATTCTCTAAAATGTATTAAGATTAGAAACAGCAGATTTACTTCCCTATTGAGAAATAGAGCTCAAGCACTGTTTTAAAATGGGATGGTAAAGAAAATTTTATTTTCCTTAATATGATAGAATACCCAATGGAGCTATGAGAATGGTCCAAGCATTAACAGAAGAAATGAAGTAGCAGGTCTTTAGCATGCTATGCATTCTTACCTTTTACAAGTGTTTCCATGCAGGAAAAATAATGATACGCCTCAAGCTAAAGGTGAAGCTTTCTGGATAATGTATTTGAATTCACACAGGAAACCATTAAAAAAAGCAGAACTGAACGACTTGACACTTAACTAAAAATACAGACCCATAGTAGACTTTGTTATGGAATCACTTACATATGTTAATGATTATAGTATTACAGCATTCAGCATCTCCCTATACACTGCATAGTGCTGGGCTTCCACTCAGGTCTTGAACTTGACTTCCCAAGGAGATTAGTACAGCATCTCTTGACTAAAGCCATACAGGGAATATGAACAACAGGGAAAGGGCAACCCTCATGTGGTAGCTCCTGTCAACTCAGGGAGTTCAGCGGGTATACAAAAATATGTCTAGGAGTCAACAACAGAATGTTGTCTCCTCAAGGTCGGGCTTTAATATGAGCAAAAATGCCTATTCCACAGCACACACAAAAAAAAAATGACACAAATGTCTGTTCTACAATAATTACATGAAAAAATATAATTTATACCCAATAATACACTGGATATAAGAGGAACATATTAAAATTTTTATTGTGGATTATATTTTGGATGAATATCCAGAAAGACTGCATGAATTTCAATTATTCACATTTATTCATCGAAGTTAGCAATATATAAATTATACATTTTTGCCTTAAAATGCAAGTAACATAACCGTAACATACGTTTAGGTCTTGCGAAGTTTATGAATATCTTGTCAATGAATGTTTTTTTTTTTTTAATTTACAGGGTCAAAATTAAATTTCTGAGAATAAACCAACATATGACTCATGGAGGAGACACAAACCACAGATTATCATAATAGATATTTGCTGTTTTATGTATCACTATTAATCCCCTATAAGGAGATGGACACAGATTAAAGCTGGGGAATAAAGGCAGGATGATCTTCCTAATAACCCGCAGCAAGTCTGTCATCTCCCAAATTGAATGCTATAAGTACTGCGCTAATGCAATCCCCACGCATTGTCAAAATTACCTGCAATCCCAACGCATTGTCAATATTACCTGACTTATATTACCCTGAAATCTTAAAATATTTTAACCTTAATAAGATAAAAATAACTTCTCATCTGGAATTTATGCATTAAGAATTATTACAATGTTTCCTGAGAAATAAATGTGAACACTTGAAGGATACGGTCTCACTACAGTTTTCAAAACTGAAGAATCAAGAAAAATTAATGCTCGTGTTTTATTTAATGGTTATTAAACTTTAAACTAAAGGGCTTCACAATAACAGTGCAACCAGAAAATATTTTTATAACCAAAATAACTTATACTTTGACTCTGTAATCTGACCACATATATTAAAGATACTGAAAATGAATTGAATCATTTGGTAACTGAGTTTATTACTGTGTGAAAGAAGGAAGTTGTGGGTGAATATTGGTAAAAGTAAAGTCATGAGAAGGACGAGGAGTGTTAATGTTGGCAGATTGAATATTGGAGTGAATGGGGAGTTGCTTGAAGAAGTTGAGAGTTTTAACTATCTGGGGTCGCATGTATCAAGGAGTGGACGAGTGGATGTGGAGGTAAATCACAGAGTGAAGGAAGCAAGTAAATGTCTAGGTGGGTTGAAAAGTGTAATGTGAAATAGATATTTGGGAATGAAAGCAAAGAGAAGGATATATGAAGGTGTGATTGTACCCACAGCATTGTATTGAGCAGAGACTTGGAATGCAAGAGAGGATGAAAGGAACAAGCTGAATGTAATGGAGATCAGGTGTTTGAGAGGTATGATTGGTGTATCTAGAATAGATAGCGTAAGAAATGAGGATGTTAGGCAAAAAACGGGTGTTGGAATAAAGCTGTCGGATAGGTTAGTTCAGAAAGTGTTAAGATAGTTTGGAAACATGGAAGGGATGAGTGATGAACGAATAGTGAAGAGAGGGTGGAGTGCAGTAGTGATTGGAGTTGAGTCAAGAGGGAGACCTAGAATGAGTTGGATGGATAGCGTGAAAAGAGCACTGAATGCACGTGGAATGTCAGTGGGACAGGGAAGAGTGCGTGCAAGAGATAGGAATGAGTGGAGGAAGATTGTTCATATATGACGTGGCCCAAAGAGATTTATCGCACCTGCTAGCTCAGTGAACTGTGGTGGATGGGTGTGAGGGGATTTACCATGAGATAAAGTGGTGGGGGTAAACCAGCTGTGGATGCCGGCCTCATTGTAGATTATCCTTGCCCACCTACCTTGTGGGTGACCCGAGCAAGGTAGAAGGGGGGGGGGAGATGTGGCAGCCCTTTACCCCCAAGGAGTGGTTGAGGTGTGTATGGATCATGGTTAAAGAGCATGTCTTGGCTCAGCCACCCCCCTTACAAGGGGGAATGAGGCATGTGTATGTATGTATGTACAGTACTTTATTAATAACGCATGAACTCTAATTAAGAATAAAAGAAGCAATTACAGAATAGTGAACTCATATCTTCGTAGCAAGAAAATGCAGAATGGATCGCGTTATCGATACCATATTCCTTTATAGTTACGAAAAAAGTGCAACTACCAAACTTTAATACATATTATTCTCAAAAATTAATCAGTAAAACAATTAATACTCTTCTAAACAGATCATGAGTATGAACACAAAACAAATGACAAAAAAAGCAAGTACATTAAACGCCTAATATAATTACATGTTTCCTTGCAAATGCTAAGAAATAGCTGTGAGAACAGGCATCGGCCTTCTGTACAAAACCTTGTGTGTGTAAACATTTTATCATAGGTAGCTGAAATGGTGACTATAATAAAATACTTCACCATAATACTTTTACATTCTGGAATTTACAAATGCATAAAAAACGCAATTTTTACTTTTGTGAATGTTTTCCAGGGAGGTAAAAATATTTTTTCTTACCTTATGTAATATTCAACAAGGCATATGGGGTTCATCTTCAATGCTCAGCTTATAGAATATTTACTCTACTTTTAATAACAAATCATGCGAATTCAAGATGATCACACTATGCTCATGTTCTTCAGGCATATCTGTACTGAATCTTAAAATTTCTCTGCACCTTATTCACCTTTTTGAAAAGACTAATAGGAAGAATTGAAGACAAGAAACCTGCAAAAAAAAAAGGTTATCATTATTTTTCAATTGAGAAAGTGTTCTTCAGCACAAGATTATCAACATCAAAAACACTTAAAGCATATGATAATGAGGTTATTTTCCTATGCCTATATCTACAATGAATATTCTGATAATAGCCGATTCATTATACATCTCTTATTATCCCTTCACAAGGTACAACACTACCCATATTTGTTTCTCATTGCTTCAATTCTCATTTTTTAAGGTGCCCAGCCCTGATGAGGGCAATTTTTTGCCCGTCCAAGTGCCACACTCGCAACAAAAAAATAGAGTGAAACCTTACAAACTAGATACTTTAAACATGACTCATATAATCTTAATGACAGACAGAGCTACTGGGCAAGTTATGTCATCTGCATTCTAGATGAGTATTCTGCAAACTGAGGCACACATTGATGTCACAATTTCTACTAGATATATGAACACCATGATACTCTTTAGCTAACATATATAAAATTAATGCTATCATTATGCCGAGAAAAGGATTATTCTAGATAACCATGTAGGTTCATATGCAGAATATAAATTAATACCAACATTAAACATTACTAGCTTATACTGAAGCAATCTCATGACTGTTTAATATATGATGACACTACATATGATTTGTTATAACTATGATAATGGTTGATGTTGTTGACTTTTCCCTAAGTTGCCTGGGCGAGCAGTCCTGAGTCCCTAAAGAAGGCCACACCCAATCCTGGCGTCTCCCACAGACCTCTCAAGGAGAGTGTATGTTGTGTTGTTGGCACATGGTTTTGTGAGGTGCATTCTTCCATGTGTTTGATTGTATGATATGATCTCACATAGCATCCTGGTCAGGTAAATTGTGTCCTCACAAGGAAGGGATGATTCAGAAGGGTGGATGTCAGGATGTTGTACATGCATTTATAAGTTGTCAACGAGTGACTAGATGGAACAGAGAGTTATATGGGAATGGATATGATTGCAGAGGCTGGTTTGGGGTGGGACAGGGGAAAGAGATGTTAGTATACTGCAGTGGTGGATTTCATGTTGTATGGACAAGTAACCTGAAGGCATTAAGTCTTGGTGTCACTTTTTTTTATATTTGTGAAGTATGTTATACCAAAAATATTTAGGTATGTGTATTTGTGAGTATTAGGGGGACATTGCTTATGGTGAGCTGTGGGATGTAACCATGTTCTGCTCTCTAATTTGTGAGTAGATATGGTAATAGACTTAATACTGTACTGATTCCTAATACTGAAGCTTATAACGGTCAACGTCTGCCACCAATAACATAATTGTAATGACAAGTTTCTTAAAATATTATGGGGGAAAAAGCCTCAAAAGATTGGATACTAAATATATTTTGAGTTTAGATTCGCTTTATGTACCCAACCATAACTCGCATTTAGACCTTATCAATTAGTAATTCTTTGACATTCAAGTTTAAAAGTCATGTTAGTCAATCCTGGGAAACTGGTACTTTGGTAAAACTCACACATATAAAGTTATAGTTAATTACTACAAATAAGTAAAACCAGAGAGGCTAACACTGTATACTCAGAAGCACCACAACCAAGATTTTGCTGTGAAACATGTGCTCTATAAACATCCAAATTTACTCTATTAAGGTCTGTGAGGATTAAAATTTAAGTTACGTTAGAATGGTTACGCACCTTAATAGTGTATATTTGGGTGCTTATGCAGCACGTTTCCTTTCAAGAATTGGCTGCGGCACTTGTGTTTCGAGTACACAATGTCGGCCTCTCTGTCTTTGTTTGTTTAATAATTGCCCTTAAATCTATTAAAATCATCTTTACCAGAGTAATAGTTTTCTTCAAGTGGGTGACAAATAGACACATATGCCAAAGATTTACTAGTTGAGGAGGTAGAAATATGAGTTATGGAGGGGTGCATAATATGAATCCTAACCACAATTAGTCCACATTATGGGGGTGGGCACATGATTAAGATATATTTTATGCATCCCTTCCATACCTACTCAGGAAGTCAGTGTTCCCACCACTTTTTGAAATGTGCCACGCTGCTCTATAAATACCAAAATTCACTCAATTAAGGTGTGTAAGGAATAAAATTTGAGTTGGTTTAGGTTAGCTGGATTATGTTTGGGTATTTTAGGTTAGTTAAGTTACTTAAGTACCCACTGCTGCCCACCATAATCAGCCCTAACACAAAAAAACAGTGATATTGAGACAAAAAAAAAAAACTATAAAATTTAATCAAAACCTGGGTAGTTTATAAATTTAGCGGGCCATGCCGCTCAACGACCTCATCCCTCCACTCAGGTAAGTAGTTCGACTGAAGGTTAGGTAAGTATTTTTAGTTAGGATAGTAAGATGGGGATCCCAGGGGGCGAAGCCCCCCTTGGCTAAGAGGTTAGGTAAGTATTTTTAGTTAGGATACTAAAAATTGTTTCGTATGCCTATTGTCACCATTTCTGTTGTGTATTTATCCGCCAGTTCTCTAGTCAGAGCCCATCGCCATCTATTGGTGGGTTTTGAACATTGGTATGGCCCGCTAAACTGTAGTTGTTCCGAAAAAAAACATTACGGTATGTTACTCATCAGTTATTGGGAGTGCTAAAATTACTGCTTTTTATAAGCAAGGAAAAATACACATGAGAAGCGGGTCAAGTTTTACATACTATCCTACCTGGAACTTGGACATTTATTGGTAGAAAGCAAGGTCCAGATTCATTTTATCCACCCAAGAAATTTGCGTTACCACCTCTTCCTGAAATGTTCAGCGCTGCTGTATTTAACACCTAAATTCATCCTATTAAGAAACAAAAATCAAATTAGTTAAAGATACATCGAAACTTATTAAAAAAAAAATAGTTTAGTACAAATATGCATAAAACGAATCTAAATCCTCATAGAGACACCAAGCAAGTGATTATCATCACTTCTTGAGATATATTCACCCCCCTTCACTGTCACATATCAATGGGGGAAAATCACAAAACTTAGACATTTCTAAGAGAAATGCGAATAAAATATATCATAATCACCGGAACGTCATAATTCTTCACTGTGAGCAATTTATTACAAAATTTCCCGCGGTACGACCCTCGAACAACATTAGGATGTTATGGCTTCGGTTGTGTCAAACACCGGAATCGGTTCCATTTCGAAGCTTTACCCAAGATGTTTGATAATAGTTTAATACAATATATTCGGATCTATAGGCCCATGATTCTGTGAATTATCATTGATATATTAGATTAACTTATGTATCTCCGCTAGATAGGAGGGTTTTGACAATACACTTAGGTGAGGTAATTATGGACGGACTGAAAGTTCTCAAACGAAACCGAAACTCATAAATGAAACCTCTTCTTCTTCCAGTAAGTGTGTAGGACAATAGAGCACCGATGACGGATGTTTAAATGTTGGAGGTATATTGAAAACCGAAATGTAAATATCGAATTCTTCAGTCCCAAAACCATTTACTTTTATATTTTGAACGTATCTCAAGAGCTCCAAATGGAAATAAATTCGAAATCTTGACAGACTCCACAAACCACCTTGTCACATTTTTTCCCCCAATATAATGTCGCAAACAAGAAAGTTCACAACTGAACAAATGGAAAAAGGGATTTCATCATTTAATCCTTGTATTTCAATGTTGAGATTAAGGTCTGATATATCATACAAATGTTATAAAAGTACATTCTCTTTAGATCTATATACAGTGGCTTCATTCCCCCATTTAAGGTAGTGGTGGCCAAGCCAAGTAGCACGAATTCAGCATAATCCAAGACACGCCTCAATCACTCTTCTTAGCTATTTGGCGATAAAAGTTTGCCATATTTCTCCCCATCATCCACAGGGTAGGTGGGTGAAGTTAGTCTGCCATGAGGCCCAACAGCTGCAGCTGATTTACCCCCCATCACTTCATTACAAGGCAACCCCATCACATTTCATTGTGCTAGCAGGTGCAAAAAAATCCAGTGACCTGCAACACCTATACACAATCTTCCTTCACTCACTCCTATCTCTAGCACGCTCATCCCTGCTCCACTGACATTGCATGTGCAGCTAATGCACTTTTCATGCCATCCCTCTCGTTCTAGGTCTTCCCTTTGACCTTACTTCAAGCACTCCTGTACTCCACACTCTCTTTGGTAATCGTTCATCGCTCATCCTCTCCATGTGCCCAAATCAAATCAATATTCTGTGGTCTAAATTATCCGAAAGCTTTCTTTCAACACCTGCCAACTGCCTCACCTCCTCATTTCTCACTTGTTCTATTCTAGATACACCAACCATACTTCAGGTACACCTCATCTCCATTAGACTTATTAGGAAGCTGCACTCAATGGCTAGAATAGGTGGAAATGTTTTGGAATGGATAAAAACTTACTTAGAAGGAAGGGAACAGAGGGTTAGAGTAAGACACTCAGTGTCTGAATGGAGAAGAGTTAGTAGTGGAGTTCCACAGGGTTCAGTTTTAGGGCCACTTTTGTTCCTTGTATATGTAAATGACCTACCAGAGTCTGTAAATTCATTCATGAATATGTTTGCAGATGATGCAAAGATTGTGAAGAAAGTAAAAAAACGAGAACAATGGTAGAGAACTTCAGGAGGATCTAAATAATCTGCATGAGTGGTCAGAAAAGTGGCTAATGAAATTCAATACTTCAAAATGTAAGGTAATGAGAATGGGTACAAGTGCAAGAAGGCCCAAGCTTGACTACTCGGTGGCTGGAGTACAACTTCAAGAGACAGAAAATGAGAGACCTAGGAGTAAACATACTGGCAGATTTGTCTCCAGAAATACATATAAATGGCATAGTAAGGGCAGCATATGCATTCTTATCAAATGTAAGGGTAGCCTTCAGGCACATGGACAAGGAAATGTTCAGAAATATTTATGTAACCTATGTGAGGCCAAAACTCGAATATGCAGCCCCCTTTTGGAATCCGCACTTGAAAAAGCACATAGCTAAGCTTGAAAAAGTTCAAAGACATGCCACGAAACTGGTGCCAGAAATACGCAATCTCAGTTATGATGAGAGGCTGAGGAAATTAGACTTACCATCACTCAAAGCTAGAAGAGTAAGGGGGGATATGGTGAGTCTTTAAATTCCTTCATGGTTATGATAGAGTGGATAGGGATCGATATTTCGATATGGCTGGCTCTAGAACTAGAGGTCATAGTTTGAAGCTTCGTAAGAAAACTTCTTTGCAGGATGTAAGGAAATACTTTTTCAGTGTAAGAGTAGTTGATAATTGGAATTCGCTAAGCGAGGAGGTAGTTAATGCTATCTCAATCCATAGTTTTAAGGACAGGTATGATAAGTATCACTGAGTCTAAAATGGAACCGATCAGGAGACGGGAAGATACGAGCTTTGGGATCTTTCCCGTAAACACAATTAGGTAATCACATTAAATTGTTTTTCATCCTTTCTTGCATTTAAAGTCTGTGTTCCATTTAATGCTGTCGGCACAATCACACCTTCAAGTATCCTTCTCTTTGTATTAATTCCTAAACAACTATTTCTCATAACACTTTTTAACCCACCCAGACATTTACTTCTTTCACTTTGACTTACCTCCACATCCAGCCATCTATTCCCTACCAAGTGCAACCCCTGATACCTGAAACTCCGCTTCTACAAGCAACTCCCCCATTCATTCCTGCCAACATTAATACTCCTCGTACATCTCATGACTTTACTTTTACAAATATTCAACCCCAGCTTCCTTTCTTCACACATCCTAACAAACTCAGTCACCAAATGTTTGAGGTCATCCTCCGAATCAGCCACAAGTGCTATGTCATCTGCGAATGGCAACTGGTTCACTCTCCACAACCTTCCATTTTCAGCCACTAATTCCAAGCCTCTGCCTTGCACTCTCATTTACTTCCCTAACCACTCCATCCATACATGTATTAAACAAGCATGGCGACATTATACATTGTGTAAAAGTACATATCTAACAACTATTTTTCACGATTTGAAGCTTCTGGTTTTATTTTAATGACTATTCATGAAAATTTCATAGCAAGTTCAGTATGATTTTTTAAATATTTTAGATCTGGAACAGGTCTCCTTGCAGGTATCATGGTTGTGTGCTAGTCTAAAAACTTTGAAGTTTCTGTTTATATAGAGTGAATTGCATATTATACTACAGACAAAAATAACTTCTGGAAATATATATAGTAGGAAAAAAATATTTTTTCTTCAAGTGAAAGCTTTACACTAGAAACAAGTAAAATATAAAAACAAATTTTAGAAGAAAAAAATCAGCAATTTACAACAGATAATTTTTAACGGTGCTATACAAATATATAGGATTAAAAAAAATAATCACCATCCCTTTTTCAGAATTTGATTTGGTGTTTGGTATGATTATCATTATCCTGAGATAACTTAAATAGGCTGTCAAATTATGTCACTAGTTATGGTAAATATTTAACAGTACTGTATATATATGTTCTCTCTATTAGAATAATCTTAAAGCATATACTGTACGGTATATTAAAACTTGCAAGAGAAAATAAAACATATGTAGTATGAAGACAGTCCAAGAGGGCAGTTGCTCACCAACTTCATATCTACATGATAGACCAATGATATTTAGTCTGATTAATAACAATGTATGCTCTCTTTTTTTTATTAAGTCATACCTCAATCAGGGTGTGAGAATATAAATAATTTTGTTTCTTCACTTTGCCTTGGTGACACACTGATGCATAATCACATTATGAGAAGTAATACTGTACTTTATTAACTCGTCTCACCTCTAATTACAGTAACAGTCTCACTCCAGGAAACTTCTGCTTAGAGTTTCCAGAGAAGAGGTTAATTCCTTTTGAATAAGTAGTTTATGGATCTGCCTTACTAGCAAGCAGCAAATCATAGTTCAAGCAATCAACTGAGGTCAAACATCAAGATGGAGAACCTTGCATTTAAATAACTCTTTTACCTAAAAAAAAAAAATGTAAATAAATGCTGTATCATTTATGTCCTCATTCAGTATGTAAATTTAACACAGAAGCTCCCTACTTACAAACAAAAACTTACCCAATATATACCATATTAATGTATGTACTGTACTACTGCACTGATTACATTATTATTACTGTATCAAAATTCATTAATACTGTATGCTTTATGTAGTAGTTAAGGGTCTTTAACCTAAACATTGTACAGTACTGCATATTTATGTACTGTTCAGTACTTTATTTTACCTATACACAACTTACGAACAATTCTACTTACCAATAGACTTCTGGAACCTAACTCATTCATAAGTTAGGTAGTCTGTATATTCATTTTAAAAAAAAATTGGACTAACTTGTAATTCTAGAGTAACTTCTTGGGGCAGAAGATTAGGTACCTCAGAATGAAAAATAGTCAAGGCCTTCCTCTTTAGATCTATTTATTACAAAACTCTCATTGTAATACATTTTGAAATTATAAGCTTAACTGTATAAGATTTCAAATAAAAAATAAGAAATAGCTACCTTCAGCAGGTCAGAATTTTTGATCACAGCAATAACTAAATAATAAAATAAAGCCTCATATGTTACATGACAGAAAGACATACAATTTAGATTTATTTGTATATTTAGGTCTTAAAACTAATACATTAAAGAGAAAAAAAATTAGTCCTGTAGCTTAAAAAAAGCACACACACACTCCTTAAACATCTCTTGCTATTCCACTACATATGACAAGTCACGACATTCTGCACATCTGTCTCTTTTACTTTCCTTTTCCTCACATTTTGTCATTATTTATGGAAGGTTCACAACTAATGGCCCCCAGTACCCGGCATAGTGGGGTGCGAAGAATCTCCGGGGATCGTGTTGACTCCACCATTGGCTTGAGGGCAGACACGCCTGGTGGTAGTAATGGTTCTGCTCTTAACCTTGCACCTCCCAATAGATCTACTTCTTTCACTCTTCAATATTCAAACATTCGTGGGCTGAACTCTAATCTTTCGTCTGTGGAACAGCACTTGGGCACTTTCCTCCCTAACCTCCTCCTCCTATCTGAAACCCAGTGGTCTATACATGCTTCCACTGACCCATTCCAAATCTCCCACTATAATCTGTATACTCGTTTTCGTTCCAAAGGTGGGGTCTGTGCTAACTGCATCATTAACACTCCTACTGTGAGGCTCATGGACCTTGAATCTCCTGACTTTGATGTTCTCTGGCTAAAAGTCTATCTCTCCACTACCACTATCATCCTTTCCTTCTGCTACTGTTCTCCATACTTCACCGAGTTTGTATCTTTCTTTGAATATCTCTCCTCGTGCCATGAGTCCTTGCTATCTTCTCACCCACATGCCGAAGTTCTCAACATTGGAGACTTCAATGTACACCACAGTGAATGGCTTCATTCTTCTCACACTGATGTGGGAGGAAGCGAGGCCCTTGCTTTCGCTATTACTCACGATCTGGAGCAAATTATCAAAGATCCTACTCGCGTTCCTGATCGTCACGAACATGCTGCAAACACTCTTGACCTATTTTTTACATCTAACCCTTCAAACTACTCTTATTCTGTGCTTTCCCCTCTTGGTAAATCTGTCCACTCTATGATCTCTGTCTCTTCCATTTTCGCTCCCCCACCACCAATCCTTCCTACTCAACGCCGCCTTTGGCACTTCGAACGAATCCAACATGAAAATTTGCGTAACTTTCTCTTTGACTTCCCATGGGATGACTACTGCTTTCGGTCCCGCAACCCTGATCGGGTAGCTGTAAAAGTTGCCAAGATCATGACCGCGGGAATGGAGGCGTACATCCCCTCTTCTACAAAAACTTTCTCTCCCCCTAAACCTTGGTTTGACCGTGCCTGCTCCATGGCTATCCAGGCTAGGAATCAGGCTCACCGATCTTACCAAACATCTACTTCCGATTTAACTCGCTCTGCTTTTATTATAGCTAGGAATCGTTGTACAGCTCAGATTCGAAGGTCTAAGGCTTCCTTTATAAGAAGGAAAGTTGATGACCTTAACTCCTCTCCCACTGACAAATGCTTCTGGTCCTTAGCCAAAAACCTCTCCAAAAACTTCTGTAACTCAAACTTTCCCCCTCTCATTCATTCTGATGGTTCTTTAGCTTGCTCTCCCACTGACAAAGCCACTCTCTTTGGCTCTCATTTTTCTGCCAACTCTTCTATCGATTCCAGCACACCTGTTCTTCAGTCTTTTCCCCTCTCCAACCCTATGCCCTCCCTTATCCTTTCCTCACGCAAAGTTCATAAGGTTCTTCGCTCGCTAAAGACAAACAAGGCATCTGGTCCCGATGGTATCCCTGCAAGGTTCCTTAAGGAGTTTGCAGATGAACTGACTCTCGTGCATTGCCATCTTTTTCGCCTCATTCTGTCAACCAGTATCTATCCTTCATCTTGGAAGCATGCTCTAGTTCAACCTGTTCCTAAGAAGGATGACCGCTCTATTCCTTCTAACTACCGACCTATTGCTCTAACCTCCCCTATTGCTAAAGTTTTCGAAACTTTGCTCAATGCTCACTTCTTAAACACCTTGAATCTAACTCGCTTATCTCCGATCACCAGTACGGCTTCCACAAGGCAAGATCCACTGGTGATCTCCTGTCCTATCTTACTCATGTATGGTCATCTTCTCTGAAGAACTATGGGGAATCCTTTGTCGTCGCCCTTGATATCTCTAAGGCTTTTGACAGAGTCTGGCACAAGACTTTGTTGGCCAAACTCCCTGCCTATGGCTTTACTCCTTTCTGTTCTCTGATTTCCAGTTTTCTTACTGACCGTTCTATATTTGTAGTTGTTGATGGCGCGACATCTAGCCCTTTCCCTGTTTCCAGTGGTGTTCCACAGGGCTCTGCTCTTTCACCTACTCTCTTCCTTCTCTTCATCAATGATCTACAATCCCCATCTTCCTCTCTTCTTCATGCCTTTGCCGATGATTCTACCCTTCACTTTTCCTCTGCCTTTTCTTCACATCCTTCATCTGTTACTCGTAATCAATCTCGTATCACTCTTTCTTCTACTATTAACTCCGATTTGCAGAGAGTATCTGAATGGGGCACTCAAAATTTAGTTAAATGCAATGCCTCCAAGACACAGTTTCTGGCTATCTCTTTGTCTTCTTCTCCTCCTGATAACCCTATTGTCTTCAAAACTAATGAAATTTACCCTCCTAACTCTATCAATATATTAGGAATCCATATAGCCTCTAACTTGTCTTGGAGGAATTACATAATCCAAATTTCTAAATCTTCATCCAAAAACCTGGGGGTTTTGTTTTGTTTTTGTCATTACTTTTCCTCATTGCAGTTACTTAAAATTTACAAAGGTCTTATCCGCCCCTGCTTAGAACACTGCTCACACATCTGGGGTGCTTCTTCCTTTACTTATCTTCTTGATAGGGTTGAATCTAAGGCAGTCAGACTCATTAATGATCCTTCTATTACTTCTAACCTGGATTCTCTCTCTCTTCGCCGTAAGGTATTTCCCTTTCGCTTTTCTATCACTACTACCTCCATCGCTGCTCTTATGAGTTGGCGAGTTGCATCCCTCCTCCACTGCCGAGGCCGCGTAACACTCGCCAAGTGGCCTCATCTCACAGGTACTGTGTGGAGATTTGTAGCTCACGGACTGGTCGGTGCAGCGACTGCTTCTTCCCATCTACCTCTAGACTCTGGAACTCTCTTCCTCCTTCTGTCTTTCCTAACTCTTATGACCTTTCATCCTTCAAAGAGCAGATCTATCGTCATCTTAGAGCCTAGTCCTCCATATCTCTGGGTCCTCTTTACTTTGACTGTTTTTTTCTGTCTGTCGTTTTCCTATGTGTGACATTACCTCATCTCTACCTTGCCCTTAACCTTATTCTTTTCCTTCATCTTGTTATTTTCTCGTGCCCGGGCCTTTGCTGATGAGGGCAGTTTAAAAAAAATAAATAAATAAATAAATAAAAAATACAGATCTTAATATCCTTATAAAAGGAAGTATATATATTTCACTGTGCTAGGTAACTGCATCAAATGTGATTCTACTTATTGCATTTAAAATATCTATAATCAGTGAAGACACTCTTTACAAAATACCCTTGAACTAACTTTCATTAGCGAAATGAAATTACACAAGTATTGTTCTGTTAAACTTTCGGATATTTAATCAAATTTTGTGATGAAGGTAAGGTATGCGGATGATATTTATCAACATGTAAAACAAGGGTTCACGGACATCTGAATGAAAAGACATGACCGAATGGACATTTGGTTGAATAAATTTTTTTAATTATTTTCTTCTATTTCTAATTTAAACAAGGGATAAAAAGATAATACAATTCACATAAATTTTGCATATTTGCTGAGAAATATACAATATTCCGTCGGTCATGTGTGTACATTCAAATGTCCTTCAACCAAATGTCTATTGGCTATCTGCCCTTCTTGATTTAACTGCATACGATGTCTTTGCAGCCTTCCCACTAGTTAAAAGAGAGTGAAAATATCTGGGGAGGAGACGAAGGTATTGCTCAGGAATCTTCCTCAAATAAGCTTTCAACCTTGAATTTAATTTCTTCTTTAATTCACTTACTTTAGTTACTTTCATAAATACGTTTAAAACTGCAGTAATACCTCCAATAAAAACAGTGTATATGAGGGTTTTTGCATGAAAAGAGGGTTTATGTGACAACTGCGGCCAGTCACCCGGCACTACCTCTATTCCCTTTTTTTTCCAAATACGTTTTAACAGACACCAAATATTTTGGGCAGTTGTAATGACGAGCTCTCTGAGGATAAGTGTGTCAATAGAATCGTGAGGTTTCAGCACTGTCTCAATTAAAGATACTAGTCTAGCACCAGACATTAAAGCGGTTCTCCAAATGTTAGCAATATAACCCGCTGCTTTGGTGTAACTAGGATTTAGGACTTCTTTACACAATCGGGCTTCTGTTACCTTCCAGAACTTGGCTTCCACAAACTGACTGATACGTGTGGATGCATTCAAAGTCATGGTATACCTTGGTGGGCATGAAATTATATCAGCAGTGTCTATTAAAAGTTGCCTGGTATCTGTACAGACAACCAAACCACAATAACTTAGACATTTGCTGGTAAATTGCCACAGATTGTGTTGTGTTTTTTTATTGTTTACTTTGAGATTGAATGCATCCATACTTCTCTCTACATGCCACAAAAATTCTGTTGCCTTCTTCTTGGATGTGCTTACATATAATATATCATCCACATACCTCACTATGGAACTTTCTTCATCACAAAATTTTGTTAAATATTTTTGACACACCACGGTCAAATATAGATCACAGAGTTTGGCTGACAGAAGACCTCCTTGAGGAATACCTTGCTTAACATGATACACAGTATCTTTATAAACACAAACAAACTGGGTCTGTATATATATCTGCAGCTTTCCCACTAGAGAAGGTACATCAATAGATAAAAAGGACCCCAAAGCAGAAGGTCTTTCTTCGTTTGTCTTTTTAAAAATTATCTTATTTCCAGAGATGAGCTTCTTGAAGTTAAGTGTTGTAATGCCTATCGAGAGATATTCATCCAGGATTTCAATTATAATTTTGTGTTTAAGAGAGCCATAAGTGTTCTTAAAATCTGCTCTTATAGCATAGAGTTCTTTATTACTATCAAGTGTCTTGCAGTAGTTTTCCCAGATAGCACAAAGATCACCTGTTCCCTTCAGTGTGGTAATCATACTCTTATGCAAATCACGACAATCATCTAGAATCAAGTTTATTTTTTGAATTTCTTCAGAGGTGAACACACTGCATTTCTTACCTGACATGGTAATGGGTCGAACACCATTCATTTTGGGCAAAAATTTTAATCGGGGTATATTTACAATGGTTCTTTGAATACTACTTGTGAGGTGTCTGCTTGAATGTGGATTCTTTAAGTTTCTCTGCAAGCCTCGTCTTTTTTTGCTTTGTTTTTTTTAACATTAACTAGCACAAGAATATTTTGTTTCACCATGGACTGGATTTCAGAATCATGAATACTTCTCCACTCATTCTTTCTGAAATATATCATTTGGTGCCTTTTGCTTTTACAAACCGTTATATAGAAAAGGGCCTTCATAGTCTCCATAATCAAAAAGCATACAATCCAGACCCATATTTTGGCCACAACATAAGACACTTTAAAATATGTGCCCAGGGATTTTGCCCAAGAAAAATTCGAGAAATTTATACCTCTGAGTATATCACCAATGAATAATTTATCCTTGTTCCCTAGCAAAATGATGTGCTTTATGGCATTTTTCATGACCTTAAAATTTTTTTTATTAGTGCCCCAAAACGAAGTTGGAATGACGAATTGTATTATCTTTAATAGAGCACGGTACACAGTAAAAAAATGGAGCCTACTTCCTTCCAAGGAAAATTTTCCTCTCTCAAAAGATTCACTCTCCAAAGTAAACGCTTGTTTTTCCTCCACTCCTTCAGGGGTACCTAACCGGATTAAGGAAATATAACTATCCCTAGAAAGTCTACATTTTAATCCACATAATGTGTCTGACTTGGGATCAACTTTATCCAGCTCTATTTTCCGAAAATCAGTTTTGTTTGTGTTTTTAATTATTTTTTTTATGATACTGCTCAAATCAGGCACAGCACGCAGACACTCTTCATCAATTTCAGGCACATCTTTTCCAATTTTAGTTTTAAAAATGTCCTCTGCAGATACTTTTGGGAAGCCTGTGACTGAAGAAGAGTTCTCTTTTATTCTCCAAAAGGGAATTTCATAGTCACTTTTATAGCCGACTTCCTCTTGTTGTCTATTTTGATTCATACTTTTCTTCTGAAATTAAGTAAAGTAACAATTTTAAAAATAACACAGAAGTTACTTATGCTTTGATCCTACAAAGAATACCTGAGTTCGTGAAAATTCTAATGCAATATCTACTGCTTACAACAAAATGGGGAATGGAATGTGACTTTCACACTAGAGACATATGCAGTAGCGATTTTATTATATATTAAAGCACGAAATTCAAAGCACTACAGTAGCAACACCATTTTCAAAGAAAAAAAAATCTGGTTTGCAATCAGCTTCTCAGATCAATTCATTCATGAGAATAGTTGTTACCAATAAGTTACAGCTGCACACTCATTTAAGACATCCCTTTCACAAGTTAAAAGGATCTATTAAAATATATCTACTGAACTGTTCCATTATCTATATGTGTAAACCTATTTTATGACTAAATCCTAGATGCATACAGTCCAATGCTTCAAAGTAGTTTCTCACTAAATGATTATCTTTAAGGTAATGAGTGAGGTTAAGAAAGGACATAGATGGGGGGGGGGAGCTTCTTTGGTCTCCATATTTCCCAATACTGTTCCCACCATAGGAAGTCTGTTAGGTGATAGATTAGATATAACAATTTGATTTTCCTTCTCGCAAAAGCATATAAAGTAATATAGTGTTTTATTTTTCATACGAACAAGAACATTTACCGTATATTTCGGTGTATAAGTCGATGTTTTAGCCCCCAAAAATCAGCCCAAAATTGAGGGTCGACTTATATAACAATCACAAAAAGCAAACCTTGAAATCTTGTGACATATTGGTGCAGGAAATCAGGCCTAACCTTAGGCTAATACCGACGACAGCCTCGGTGCAGTCACTATCGATGTAAATACATGTAGCTACTAATGTAAATACTTGTATTTTAATCAATTCACATTCTGATTCGACACTAATAATGTAATAGAGCTACCATTACCTTAAAATTCCACAAAATGCTATTAATCAAAGGAAAAAGACCATAACAATGTAAACATCATGCAGCCATTTGTAAAATTTCCGATCAGCTGATCGCTGACGAAACAAAACAATTTACGGTATAAGTGCGTTCACACCAACCCTTTTTTGACCACAGAAATGTTAAATAACAACATCTAGGATAACATCAGATCTTTATTTCTCACTAAAATAAATTACAATAAAAAGTATGCAATATGTTTTATTCATTTAAAAACCTTCAAAATTGCTACAATCATCATCATCTGATGCAAAAAGTTCATCAAATAAATCGTCATTTACAGTTTCATCGTAAGGGTCCCAGTCAGAATCTGGTAAGTCAACTTCGGCTTCGTCTTCATCTTCACTCTCATACAGCAGATCATCCTCGGTGCCATCCATTGCATTAGAGATACCGCATTTTTTGAATGACTTTACTATGCTTTCTGTTTTCACATTACCCCAAGACTTTATCAGAAACTCACACAAAACATCCAATGATGCAGCACGCATAGCTCCACCTTTTGTGAATGACTTTTCTCCATGTAGCATCCAGTTGTTCCATTCCTCTCTCACATTATCTTTAAATGGTTTATTTAAACTTACGTCTAACGGTTGGAGTAAAGAGGTCAAACCACCAGGTATAACTGCTATACCTGTATTAGTTTGTGATAATCTGGCTTTAGAATTCTCTGTTATGTGGCTGCGAAACATGTCCCAAACCAATAGACTTCGTTCCTTTCTTATTCCACCCGGACGTCTGTTCCAAACGTTTTCTATCCACAATTTTACGCCATTTTCATCCATCCAGCCTTTTTCATGAAAGTGAACAAATACTCCAGATGGAAAATTTATTTTAGGCTTAGTTTTTCGCTTAAAAATTATCATTGGTAGCTTTTGAGCGATTTTCGTTTTTTGGCGTATCACAAGGTTCTTTCTATTCATGAAACGACTACACCACCCAACTGTTGCTTTAAAGTCCTTACTTTGGTCTTTGTTGGCTTTTGCCCATTTTAATGCATGTGATCTTATTTTATTTCGTGTTACTATGAATCCATCCTGTCTTAGTTCAAGTACCCACTTTGCAACATGATCCTCCAACTCTGGCCAAAGAACGTTTCCTCGTCTCCTCGCGCATTTCTGTTTCGGCATGTTTCTCAACTTATCTTCATTCTTTCTCCAGTCTCTTACTAACTTCTCATCCACATCAAAAGTTCTCGCTGCAGCACAGTTGTTTGATGCCTTAGCAACTTCGATGACTTTTAGTTTAAAACTGGCTTCGTATTTTCTGCGTTTTGTTGGCGGCTCCATGGGTAGCTTAAGTGTAAAAAATATTTAAAGAATTTTCTCTGGTTAGTAGGAGAGTTAGAACCAGACTGAATTAGAGAGAAAACGAAGTGAAAGTATATGAGTATGCAAACTACCAACAGAAGCTGTTTGATGAGGTAGTACGGTAGTTGTGCTTAGAAGAGGAAGAAGAAGGCGGGGGCTGTTAGTTGCTATAATGAGCTTGTCAGCTGCTTGGAACTTTTCGAATAATTCACCCATATGAACACGCTTTTGTTTACGTTACGATCGTGCGGAGAAATGAATCTATTTCGTCATTTTTATAGAGATTTATATTAATACTACCTTATATATTATTTCATATTGTAAGTAGAACAACGTTTGTAATAACATACCGGTAGTCTTTAATTAATGCCCGGTGTTTTATATATGGTAACTTTTACACTGCTGCTTAGGCTAGCCTATAACTTAGGCGAGTTTCGTATTTCAACTTTTACACTGCTGCTTAGGCTAGCCGATAATTTACGGTAGGCGAGTTCTGTATTTTAGAGGTCGACCTATACCTCAGATATTAGCAAAAATCATAAAAAATTACTCTCATTTTTGGGTCGACTTATCTGTAGGCCGACTTATACACCGAAATATACGTGTTTATTCCTGACAAACCAATCCTGTACTTTACTAGGCTGTAATTTATTTCTCTTTTCTTTACAATTAAGTACTATTGGTAAAACTGTATTCAGCGGATGACTATGAATTAGGATGCTATGTAGAACGGTTCTGCTTTACTCAGGTGGATATGAATATTAAACATCTTGTAATCTATAGCCAACAGCAAAAGCACAATGTTAGATATTGTTAGTTTTTGCAAAATTCCCATCTGCAACCCTGTAATCCCAAGCTTTCCCCCACCACTGATGGAGAAGAGAAGTATAGATATCACAAACCACAGCATGTGAAAGTAAACATTTACGGATGGTAAACATACATTTTCACACCCCCAGCAATATGTCAATTGACATTATTGTTTTCCAGTGAATTTGATGATTCCAATGGTATTAATATTCATTTAATCTTAAAATTACTTGTATCTGTGCTATAATCACTGCCCTCATCCAGAATAATAGAGATAGCATGGGAAATTGTGGAACTGGTTGGGGAAATATACAAAAACAGGCAATTTTTTAGGGTACTTACTCCGCCCCTTTTTCGAATGTTTTATACTTTTAAATAATTAATATTTTCATTTTACTTAGTTTTTTTTATCAAGAACAGATCACTTAAGAGTCTTCAAATTATTTATTAAAGGAATATTTTCCATATATTTCAGGAAACTTTATTTCTACAAAACAAACTGTAATTTTTCTCTGCATGATATCTAAAAATGTACCTTGAAACAAACTTTACTATAGCACATGTAAAAGACCATAAATATACTGTCATGTTATTGTACTTACTGTCACAACCAACCAATGCCCCTCACAGGGCATGAGACCCTAGGAGAGGTTTCAGTCACCCAGGCGATTATCCCATGTCTCAGGACAACACAATCTTTTATACACCAAGAAATGATACTCAGGTGGTCATTTCTCAAAGAATCCTTCTAGACGGAGACACAATCACCCAGGACCAAACTACAAACACACTTGTCCAACATCCTGTACACCTGTACCTTAGTGCCGATAAACTAAAGGCTCAATTTTCTGCAACTCATGCAGAAACCGGACCCATTTCACTTGTACCACACTAGCATACATGAAACTCTACATAAATACTTGGATCTAATCACAATACATCCTACTCTCTCCTTCAGAGTCAACTTTCACAACCCTTCCCCCAATCTGACCATTCTTCCAACACTATCAATACTGCCAACTCCTCAACCGTTATTACAACCTTTTCCTATTGCCTCACCTTACCCCCTCTAAACCCCACTGCAGCAGTACCTAGCACATACCGCACCCATATCTGTAGTCTACAATTTAACAAAGATGACTTTAACACCAAAAAAACAGGAACTCGCACTTCCTCAAACAACACAATATACACATTGCAAGTTTACAAGAAACAAAAAACAAAATTTATTTCTACTTATACAACGGGTATTTTGCTAAACAAAAACACATAAAAGATCCAAATTCCATTAATT
This sequence comes from Halocaridina rubra, assembly GCA_037179515.1. Lineage (NCBI taxonomy): Eukaryota > Metazoa > Arthropoda > Malacostraca > Decapoda > Atyidae > Halocaridina > Halocaridina rubra. The sequence continues at coordinate 45,848 of JAXCGZ010002570.1, forward strand.
TACCAGCATTACACGAACTGGATCGATAGCAGGGGACTCATCACCCTGGTACACAACTTCATTAACTTCACAGACACCAGAGCACATACAAAATCCCTTCTTCCCTCACTTGACAATACCACGGAAATATAATCAATTAAAGTATGCACTGACAATACAGCTGATATTACAATCACAAATACATACATCCCCCCACACTACTAAACACTACATCCCACAATTACAATACATCACCAATAGTCCAAACATCATCCTGGGTGGTGACTTCAATGCAAAGAGGGCCACATGATATGCTGATGACACTGACACGGACAGTGCTGGTAATACAGAACGAAACAGAAAACCTTTACATTCCATTTTGACATTCAATACACATTCCCCATCAAGCCCACTTCCTACCACTATCCCTTGTTCACCAAATCTAAACTCCACATTATAGAGGGTGGTTATAAACTAAGTTCTGACCACTTTCTTATCATAATCACTACCAAAATAAGAACAACCCCAGCTTTCAACAAACTCACAGGCACCAATCACAAGACAACAACTGGGAAGCTTTCAATAATGATACAGAACATACTGAAACTCATAATGGTATTCCTATCATTAACACAAACAATGCTGCACTGTCTACACTAGCTTAGAAATGGATGTGCAAAATTTTAATTAGAAGATTGCAGAATTTACATATAATGAAAATAGTTTCAACAGTACAGAGTTCCCCCGGTTATTCGCGTTTCTTGGTTCGCGTTCTCACTGTATCGCTTTTTTTTTTTTCCCCCCTAATAAATTATTATTTTATTTTATGGGTATACGCAAAAATATTAAAATATTGAAAAAAAAAAAAATTTCAGTATTTTAATTTTTTTACTGAAAAAAAAATTTCATTATTTAATTGATATAAATATTTATTTCCCAGCCTACGAATAGTAAAACAGTAAAAAATAGTCAAAAACATAAATTTAGATATACGTACGTACAGTATAACTAACAGTATAGCATCATGCGAAATAGTGTCCGATAGTGTACAATGTATTGGGATCACAGCTAGGTGAACTAGCATATATATTTATATTTCCAGTAGTTTCATGATTTTATTGATAAAAAACGTATTTCTTAGCCTAATTATAATAAAACAGTAAAAAATAGTACAGTATTGCACCACGTAAAATACGATACCGGTATCAGTGTTTCGGAAAACGCAAAGGCTATCACCTACGTGACCTAGTGAATATAAATTTTTTTTTATTATTTTATTGATAAAACAAGTATTTCCTAGCCTAAGAATAATAAAACAGTAAAAAACATAAATACAGTACTAACAGTATTGCACCATGAAAAATACGATACCAGTATCACGTTTCGGAAAACGCAAAGGCTCTCACATACGTGACCTAGTGAATATTAAACTTTTCATTATTTTATTGATAAAACAAGTATTTCCTAGCCTAAGAATAATAAAACAGTAAAAAATAATAAAAAACATAAAGTACTAACAGTATTGCACCATGTAAACTACGATACCGCTATCAACGTTTCGGAAAACGAAAAGGCTCTCACCTACGTGAGATAG
>JAXCGZ010002571.1:0-35000 GCA_037179515.1 Halocaridina rubra
TTCCAAGGAAGTATAAACAATTCCTAACAAGTATCACCCTTTAACGGATATATAAAACACGAATGCTTTAAAACTCAATCTTATCACGCAAATAAATGAAATTTTATATAACACGTCTTCTCGTCATGCAAAATTTCTAAAGTCTGTTACCACATAATCTCATGTAGATTTCCTGATAGATTGTTTACCACATGGGAAACAAGAAAATATTAGTTACCATAATCAATATTGAAAATAAAGAAAATTTTCTTATTTGCAACGTTTCTAGCGCGAAAATTTTCGTGTGCAGCCTAAGATTCATTCATTTCAATAATCGAGCCAATGGTAATCGGGTTTCATGTGCAATGTTAAAAACCAAAATAAAAATAAATTTATAAAATCAGTCTGTCTGTTCGGGTCCCTGTTCGGGCGCCAATCTTGTGGGGATTTAATGATGCTAGAGTGTTGTTAAGATTCTGTTTTACTAAGGGGACTCAAAGTACCGAGCTCGGTTAAGAGCTCACAAACAGACAGGACAGATATTTGTACTTGAACACCCCATTTCTATTACCATTTGTCGGTTAAATGAAACTCAGAATTCAACTTTCTTTTAATTTTGGAAATGCAATGACATTAAAAGAATTGAATTAAATTTCTCAAATTAAATTTTATGAAATGCTGCCTCGAATCCCGGAGGTGGTGAGTACGATTTTGTTTCCCGGCACCACGGACGTATGCCAAGACTTTGGCCTCAACTCGATGATTACCTCTGTCACACAGGCAGAGTAGAATACAGGACACTGCAATTTCAGAAACAGAAATGACACACTGTTTATAATGGGAAACTGAAAGCATGAGCACACATATAATGAGTTTCCAATGTCATTCTACTGGATGAATATATATTGGTTATTCACAGCTAACCAGAAATATTTATGCTACCATAATAGCATACAAAACCATTAATTCTTTACTGGTTTTAAGAAAACAATATATTCACAATAGATGAAAATTAAGCAAGACAAATACAGTACTGTATGTATTCCTTAAATTGTGGGCAACCACAAAAGTTGCAATGCTTATTACTGATTAACAATTAATATGGTAACACTCTATTTAGGATAAAGGAAGAATCTACGAGATAAATACAGTATTCATTCACTTTTAGTTATCAAGAACTTTGCAATGAAAAAAAGGGTGCAAAACCACCTTTTGAGGTATTTGCAACTTATAACTCAAAACACTTTATCCCCAACATATGAAGAATTAGCAAGATAAATACGGTATGCATTCATTAAATTGTGGTTAACAAGAAATATTTGCAAAGCCAACTGGGAAAAATTACCTTTTAAATATTTGCAATTTTGTTTTTTGGCAAATAGCTTTATTGACGAGTTTTTGACGTAAAACACTTTATTTACGATGATAGAAAGGGGTGAAATGAAATTAGAATTTATCAGGAAGAGAGATAGATTTTTACGGGCTCATAACCAGTCTTCAGAGGATGAGATTTTCGTTTATCACATTCAGTGAAAAGAAACTTCTCAGCAATATATATCAGCTGTAATTTACAGGTTAAGGAATTAACTTTGGCATGTGAGATTCCAGTTTGGTAATCTACAAAATTTCGTGTGACTTGGAAGGAAATCAGAGAATATAAATCCATAAGATTTATCCAGTAACGAATGTAACTAATTCTCGAAAATAAACCAATTTGCTTTACCCACGAGCTTTACCATACACTATCCCTCACCTTGTTGTGCTAGATGAATTCCTGTGAAGATGCCACGTAATTAAGATTTGAAATAAACTTAGACTACCCAGGCGAGATGTTGCCTCTGGGCAGTCTCGGCGCCAAAAGAGCGCGTCTCCCTGTTCCTCCTCGTGAGTTCATCTGTAGGATACATTTCTAGAGCAGTAATTGGCTCTGATATCATTTTAAGGACTATTTTAGTGGTGGTCCCTGGCAGGCAATTATAGCAGAGATGCAAGGGAGAGACAGTATTTTTAGGTGCAACAAGTGGAAGCAAATAAAATAAAACGAGAATAATAATGAAAAGTTAGGTTACTGGTTCTTTTTTCTCTCTCATAATTTTCTTGGCTCGTAGCAGACAGAAAAATAGGAGCAGCCTCTATATCGGGGCTATACTTCTACACGTACAAGAAGAGTAAATAAGCTATATCTACAATTAGCTATAAGCTAAAATACAAATTGCAAATAATCATAATCTGCGAAAGTCAAGAAGTGGGAATTATTTTTTTAGTTAGAAAATAACAGTTATGTTAAATTTATTTAATAAGGCATCTAACAGCCTCTGTTGACATTGAGCGAAACACTCTGTCACATATATATATATATATATATATATAATATATATATATATATAATATATATAATATATATATATATATATATATATATATATATATATATATATATAATATATATATATATAATATAATATATAGACACGCACAGTGATCCCCCGCTGGATCGCATTTCTTGGTTCGCGTTTTCACTGTACCACGGTTTTTTTTTGGCCAATTATTATGTTATTTTTTGGGTATATGCAAAAATATTAAAATATTAAAAAAATAAAAATTCTCAGTATTTTCATTTTTTTATTGAAAAAACATTTCATTATCTAATTGATAAAAAAAATGTATTTCCCATCCTACGAATAATAAAACAGTGAAAAATACTAAAAATCATAAATTTAGTTATACGTACATACGTACAGTATAACTCACAGTATTGCATCATGTGAAATAGTGTCCTATAGCGTACAATGTATTGGGGTCGCAGCTACGTGAGCTGGTATATATATTTATATTTCCAGTAGTTTCATGATATTATTGATAAAAAAAACGTATTTCTTAGCCTAAGAAAAATAAAACAGTAAAAAATAGTAAAAAAACATAAATACTAACATTATTGCAACATGTAAAATACGATACCGCTATCAGCGTTTTGGACAAAGGCTCGTTCAGTTTAACTCACGTGTGCGCCGTTCACGTTATGCTTATTAAACGTTTTGCTTGTGTCCGATAGCGTACAATGTATTATGGTCACAGCTACATGAGCTAGCATATATATTTATATTTCCAGTAGTTTCATGATTTTATTGATAAAAAAACGTATTTCTTAGCCTAAGAATAATAAAACAGTAAAAAATAGTAAAAAACATAAATACTAACAGTATTGCAACATGTAAAATACGATACCGCTATCAGCGTTTCGGACAAAGGCTTCCTCCATCTTCCATTGTCTCGCATCACTCGTGTGCGCCGTTCACATTGTGCTTATTATTATTAATACGTTTTGCTTGTGATTTTTTTACTCGCATATTTTAACCTTTGCAATGCCTCCCAAGCATCCTTCATCTTCTAAGGCTTCTTGTAGTGAGCCTAAGCGGCAAAGGAAAATGTTAACCATAACAGATAAGGTAAGTTTACCTATCACGTACATATAAATTTACGTTGCATGCTGTTATTTATAAAGTAAAGGAGGTTTTTTAACAGTGCAGGGAGGATTTATACAGTAAACGTTAAAATAATTGTAAAATACCTATGTACATGAGTATGTCATAAATTTACGCTTGCATGCTGTTAATTATGAAGTAAAGGGTGATTAGTTAACAGTACAGGGAGGGTTTATACAGTTTATACGGTGTAAACGTAAAAATAAATTAAAATATCTATGTACATGTAGGCTGATACCACTCTGCGATTTTCCTGTTTCGTGCCGGGTTCTGGAACCGAACTCCCGCGATAATGGGGGATCACTGTATATATATATATATATATATATATATATATATATATATATATATATATATATATATATATATATATATATATATATATATATATATATATATATATATATATATATTTTATATGCAAGTATATATGAATTACTCTCTGGAGAATAAGGGAAGTCTCGTAATTATCAGCATAGTTACTGTGTTGCAGAACAGAAGCACTAGCAAGGAAAAGTATTGTTATGACCGGTTTGTTACAATATAGTAAGTCCAAGGTGCAGTGTTATGTGTATGGATTTTAAGATAAAAGATCTCACTGGTCAGATGAGTATGAAGTTATTGGTGGTATCCGAATTTGTGAACATAGATTATGCCTCCTGCAGATGAAGTACAAGAAGAAGCGGCTGTGGAAGCAGAAGAGTATTTCGACTACATTGAAGATGATATTGGTAAAGTCAGAGTGAATCTTAGTGTATCGGATGACACAGACAGCTCTTCCAATAATTCCCCAAAGAAAGGTAGGTTACTTATAAATTGCAACCAAGCAATAACATATTCTGTTCAGAATATCCAGTAGAGTATGTATTTGTTTAATGTGTTTGTTTGATCCCAACTGTTAGAGTGTGTAAGCTATCTTGTTTGCTAATGACGTCACGACTGCTGTCATATTTACTAATGACGTCACGACGTTATGTTTACGTGGGTCAGCTGGGCGGAGAGAGCTGTTAGAGGACTGAGAGACGCAGCTAAGGAAGCGACTGTATTGTACACTGAAGCACCTGGACTTCCTGGTTAATTTTAGACTTAATAATATGCCTGTGTATTGGGAGCCAAGTTGGACTACCTGGAGTGGTTATGGTGGGTCTGGACAACTCGTGCTGGTGAGTAAAGGTTTATTAACATTGATAGCAGCACGTGGTTCTGAGATCAACAATGGCATCGTCCAGTAGCAGCAAGTGGCCACCAAAATTTGTGTGTGAGTCGGCCTATGAAAATTGGAGGAAAGATATTTAGATATGGTGTATATGAACGGATTTGCCAAAGAAAAAACAGGCATGAGTCATTCATTTGTCACTTGAAGGAATGGCGAGGTTGGCTTCCTCTGAGCTTGAGATTAAGGATTTGGAAAGTGATGATGGTGTTAAGACATTGTTAGATAAGCTTGATGGTTTGTTTTTGGCGGACACGGGGCGCAGGAAGTTTGCAGCACTCCAGGTTTTGTACAATTTAAGGAGGCAAAGTGATCAAGATATTAGGAAATTTGTGTCAGTATTTGAACAAACGTATATTTTGTTTACTATCCAAGGTATGACACCCGCAGACTTGGTTATGGCTTTCGTACTACTTGCCTCATGCAAGTTGAGTAACACTGAGCAGCAATTTGTGATGTTGGCCATCTCTGATGTGACATAAAATAACATAAAAGCTGCTTTGAACTACATATTTGATAGGGATATTAGTGTACAGCCTGGTGCTGTCATTTGAGGTGGAGTGAAATGTGAACTGGTCTTCCTGGCCAAGGAAGTGGAAGGTGACATGAAGGAGGAAGAGGCACTTATGGTAAGAGGTTTTCAAGATGGAGGACATAGGTCTCGAGGTGGTCATGGGGAAGATTATCAACCAGGTTAAGGAGATACCCCCGTCCGTCCACAAGTAGAAAGCAGAATCCTGTAGGGCCAGATGGGAAGATGTCGAGGTGCTTGATATGTGTGTGAGGAGGTTGTTCAAAAGTTTCTGTTTTATTAAGGAGGCTCAAAGTACTGATCTGTTAAGAGCTCACAAACAGACAGGACAGAACTTCATACCGTTACTCTACTTGGTTAAATGAAACTCAGAATTCAACTTTCTTTTAATATTGGAAGTGCAATAACACATTAAAAAAATTGAATTAATTTTTGGAAAGCTAGAACAGATTTAAAATTTAAATTTTTGGAATGCTTCATCGAATGTCGGAGGTGGTGAGCACTTTCGATTCCCGGCACCACAGACGGATGCCAAGACTTTGGCCTCAACTCAACTATCACCACTGTCACACAGGCAGAGTAGAATAGTGGACACTGCAATTGCAGAAACAGAAACGACACACTGTTAGTAATGGGAAAACTGAAGGCACAAGCACACAAGTAATGAGTTTCCAATATTATTCTACTGAATGAAAATATATTGATTAGTCTCAGCTAACCAGGAATATTTACACTACTGTAAGAGCATACAAAACCATTAATTATTTGCCGGCATTAGCGTAAAACAATTTATTCACAATAAATGGAGAATAAGCGAGACAAATTCAGTATGTATTCCTTAAATTGTGGGTAACCATAAACGTTTGCAATGGCAATAGGGCAAAATTACTTATTGATTATTTGCAATTTATATGGTAAAACATATACGATAAAGGAAGAATCTATGAGATAAATATGTATTCATTCAATTTTGGTTAGAAAGAAATATTTGCAGTGCCAAAGGGCAAAACCACCTTTTGAAGTATTTGCAATATATAACTTAAAACACTTTATTCCCAATACACCTAGTTCTTAGAATAACACGAAGATAGGTTCTCAGAAGTGTCGCGTATTGTAATTTTCGGGTAATTTAACGAATCATATTCCATAAGAAACGATGGTTATGGGCATAGATATGTTCCACAACCGTACATAGACACACCATACCAAAGATATAAGATAAGTAAAACATATTTTATAAGTACATAACAAAGCAGAAAGACTGTAGTTATTTATATTAACATGCAAATAGTGTACAGTATAAAAGATATACAGATTTACTGTACAGTAAACAAATTAATGCTCTCTATTATGTGGTGGGCAACAGGCATACACTGGTACGTGCATGGCGGCGGTGAACACGAGGATGCAAACGTTTTGCTGCTCCCATATCAGCTGATGCACCCTCACACACTATTTCCCTGACGATATTATATCGAAAGTTTGTTTGCTGTTTGTTCTTAATGCTTTTTTCAATTCTCTTCATAATATTTGATTGCATTAAGTGGGAGAGGGGGAGGAGGATGCAGGAGGACAAACCTCTATCTGCAATCATTTTGCTGCATCCATATCAGCAGATACACCCTTGCACGCTATTTCCCTGACGATATTATATCGAAAGTTTGTTTGCTGTTTGTTCTTAATGCTCTTTTTCAATTCTCTTCATAATATTCAATCGCATTAAGCGGTTAAAGAGGAGAAGGATGCGGGAGAATGATCCTCTATCTGCAAACGTTTTGCCGCTTCCGTATCAGCTGAGGCACCCTCGCATGCTATTTCCCTGAGGATATTATATCGAAAGTTTGTTTGCTGTTTGTTTTTAATGCTCTTTTCAATTCTCTTCATAATATTTGATCGCATTAAGCGGTAGAAGAGGAGGAGGATGCGGGAGAACGAACCTCTAACGGCAAACGTTTTGCCGCCTCCGTATCAGCTGATGCACCCTCTCACGCTATTTCCTTGACGATATTATATCGAAAGTTTGTTTGCTGTTTATTCATAATGCTTTTTTTCCATTACCTTCATAATATCCAATCGTATTAAGCGGTGAAAGAGGAGGAGCATGGCAGAAAAGTGCCTCCGAGGCAGTCGATTATTTACTAAAATGGATTTTTTTTTTTTTTTCCCATGAGAGTTATTCGCGAAATTCGTATCTTTTTTACCATTATTGTTTAGGGGCATTATTCCAATTTTGTGGATTATAAATGCGTAAAAAGCGAACTAGGTGTATATAAGAAGAAAGTGAAGAATCAGCAAGATATTATGTATTCATTAAATTGTGGTTAACAAGAAACATTTGCAAGGCCAACAGGTTAAAATTACTTATTAATTATTGCAGCTTATAGCATAAAGCATTATTTAAATTATTTAATATTTGCAATTTATGGCAAAAGAAAAGCTTTATTTACAAGTATTGACGTAAAACACTATTTACGATGCTAGAAGGGGTGAAATGAAATTAGAATTCGTTAGGAGAAGGGATAGATTTTTATGTGGTAATGAGCAATCTTCTGAGGACACAATTTTACTTTGGCACCTTCAATGAAAGAAATTTCTTTTCAATGTATATTGGCGGTAATTTCCAGCTCAAGGAATTAAACTTGGCAGATGAGATTCTGGTTAGGTAATCTACAAAAGTTTGTTTTGTATGTGATTGGAATTTGAGAAAAACTTCTTAGGATTTGACCAGTAACAGTTTTACCAGTTTCTCGAATTCTCAATTTGCTTGACCAGCAAGCTTTACCATACACTACCTCTCACCTTGTTTGTACCAGAATAATTCCTGTGAAGATGCCATGTAAAAAAGTATTGAAGTAAGCATGACTGCTAGTCGAGATCTTGCCTCTTGGATGTTTGGCCGCCAATTGAGAGGGACCAAGCGTCCGTCTTGGTGACGACATCATTCGGCCTCTTGTAGGATGTATATGCAGAGCAGTAACTGGTCATGTATTTTTGGGGGCTTCTTTAGTGGCAGTCCCTGGCTGGCAATTATTGCAGAGATGCAATGGAGAGACAGTATTTTAGGTACAACAAGCAGAAGCAAATAAAAAATACGAGAAATATTATGGGCAAATTAGGTTGCTTGTGAACAATCTCCAGAACGTTCTTTGCGTTGTAGGAGACGAATTTTTAACTATTCAAATAATAAAGAAGCTACTGAAATATATCTAGACAGGTTAATGACATATCAGCAAGGTCAAATTTATAACAGACTTATCAGCAAGAGCAATTTTTATAAGGTAACAAAATTTATCAGCAAATCAGTTTTATAATAAAAAGCGAAACAACATATCTATGGCCTCGTTCATGAGAAAAAAAGATTGAGCAGAAAACAGAAACAGGAGGGATATTTTATAATGGGATCATGATTTCTACATGTACAAGAATATTGAACAAGATATACTAAAATATAAATTGCAAATAATCATAATCTGCAAAATGCAAGTACACCTAGTTCTTGGAATAACGTGAAGATAGGTTCTCAGAAGTGACGGGTAATGTGAAATATGCGTAATGTAACGAGTCACTTTCCATAAGAAACAATGATAATGGGCATAGATATGTTTCACAACCATACATAGACTCACTATGCCAAAGATATAAGATAAGTAAAACATATTTTATAAGTACATAACAAAGCAGAAAGACCTGTAGTTATTTATATTAACATGCAAATAGTGTAGAGTATAAAAGATAAACAGATTTACTGTACAGTAAACAAATTAATGCACTCTGTTATGCAGTGGGCAACAGGCATATACTGGGACGTGCATGGTGGTGGTGAGTATGAGGATCCGGGAGAACGAACCTCTATCTGCAAATGTTTTTGCTCTCGCAGGCTTTTTCCCTGACAATTATTATATCGCAAGTTTGTTTGCTGTTTGTTCTTAATGCTTTTTTCCATTCTCTCCATAATATCCAATCTCATTAAGCTGTAGAAGAGGAGGAGGATGTGGGAGAAAGGACCTCTATCTGCAAACGATTTGCCGCCTCCATATCAGTTGATGCACTCTCGCATGCTATTTCCCTGACGATATTATATGGCAAGTTTGTTTGCTGTTTGTTCTTAATGCTATTTTTCCATTCTCCATAATATCTGATCGCATTAAGCGGTAAAAGAGGAGGATGCAGGAGAACGAACCTCTATCTGCAAACGTTTTGCCGCCTCCAGATCAGCTGATGCGCTCTTGCACGTTTTTTTCCTGACGTTATACAAACCTTAATACAAAGACTGTTAGAACAAGAGATATATCCACACATTATGCTGGGTAAAGAAAACACATGGCAGCATGGCGGAAAAGTGCCTCCGAGGCGGTCGATTATTTATTAAAATGAGATTTTTTTTTTTTTTTTATTTCTTGGGGCATTTTTCGTGTATTTCACATTTTTTTTGCTATTATTTTTTTGGGGCGTTATTCCAATTTCACGGATTTTAAGCACGCTTAAAAAGCGAACTGAGTGTAGTGAGATTTTACTTTAGTAAGAAAAGAAAAGACAGTTATTAGTTAGCTACATATCTAATAAAGCATCAACTACAGCCTCTGGTGACTTGATCGAAACACTCTTTCACAAAGGCCCTCTCTTGAGAATATTGAACTAACAAAATTCTACTACAGAAGGCAAAAAAGAACAGAGGAAGTTATGATGACTTCAGTGTTCTTATGAGTAATGAGAGATCCTTTTAAGGGAAAAGAACAAATGAAACAAACAAAAAAATGGCATCCACCACTGGAATATATCATACTATCAGTAAAGTGGACAATTCTTATTAAAAAAACATTAAGTGACATGCAAAACATAAAAGGAATATGATCAAATTCTAATTTCAAGAAAATTAAAATTACAATGAAATATCAGAGAATATTAATATTTAAGTTTAAAGAATTCTTCACATTCAATAAGGCAATAAAATAGTATACAATAATAAATACAGTATACGTAAAAGGAAAATTTTGATACAAGACGTCATTTACAGTGGCGACTGAATTTAAAACTGCTTAAACTATTCAACACTAAACTAAAAGTGTCCGCCATGTTCTGACTTTCAGAGTCCCACAGAAGGGAAATATAAAACTAAAAGAAATATTCTTCATCTTCTTCTTCGTCTTCAATAAGGAATAAAGTTAATACACATGGATACTTTCCACAAGGGTGTAGAAACACGTTATACTAAAGTAAACTAAGTAAAACCCATTTTACACGTATATGAGCAAACTGAAATACGTATGTAAGCTAAAATAAACAACTGCAGTATTAAAGGTATAAAAGATAAACATAAAAATTAACTACTCATCAGAGGAGTAATCTTTACAGACTAGTTAAGCTGAGGCTAACAGCACCAGCTTCCTCATTTGAGGGTAACGATCGTCGACTTAGTAGATCAGTGAGGTCATTATCCTTTCCATCAACATTTTGGACAGTGAATTTGGAAAAGTGCCCATCTTTTCAGGCAAGGATGCAGCTTGTCTGCAGTCTGTAAATATAGGAGAGGACGGTGGTCTGTTCTCAGTGTAAAATGTCGGCCATACAGATGAACTTCAAATTTCTTTATGACCCAATGTGCGGCCAAAGCTTTTTTCTTCATGGTGGAGTAATTTCGCTCTGCAAGGTGAAGCGTCTGGCTTGCATATCGCACTGGAACTACTTCTGCTGAGTTGTCTGACTGGGCTTGCAGGAGCACAGCGCCCAGGCCTTCGTCTGAGGCGTCAGTCTGCAAAATAAAGGGAAAATCAGGGTTTACCATCTGTAATACTAGCTCACCCACCAAGGTTTCTCTGAGCTTGAAAAAGGCTCTCTCTGCCTCGTCTGTCCATTGGACAGGGGAGGTTTTACCTTGCTCTGAGATGGTCATTTGCTGCAATGGGGCAGCGATAGTATTAAAGTGTGGAATGAACCATTGATAGTCGCCGACACTACCCAGGAATGATCTCAGCTGAGTGACAGTAGCAGGTTTCTCCATATCCTTAATAGCTTGCACCTTGTCCTGTAAAGGGAACATAACTCCTTCTCCAACCAAGTGGCCGAGATACTGCAATTGTGTAAAGCCAGTCTCGCATTTGGAAGGCTTTAAATGAAGTCCATGCAGTTTCAGAAGAGTGAGAACTTTGCGAAAAGTCGCGAGGTGCGATGACCAATCCTGAGAATGCACCAGGATATCGTCTATAAAGCATGAAACATTGCTGTCCTCATGAGTCTGCTGAAGCAGCCAGGGGCATTCACCATACCAAAAGGCATGACCTTGAACTGGTACAGAGCGTATCTTGAGGAAAAGGCTGTTAGAGGCTTGGTAGTCTCGCTCAGCAGGACTTGCCAAAATCCACTGGCCAGATCCAATTTGGACAGGTAGCAGGCTCTTGAGAGTAACGAGAAAATACGCTCATTGTCGGCAATGGGCTCGCCATCAAAGATGGTATGGGTGTTAAGCTTACGACAGTCGAGGCAGAACCTGTGACTGCCATCTTGCTTACGCACTGCTACTAACGGCGAACACCAAGGCGAAAGGCTCCTTTCAGCTATTCTGAGGCAGACCCAAGTGTCAAGATCTTCCTTCAGCTGTACAGACAGCTGATGGGGAAGGCCATAGGAATGCCAAACTGGCTCTGGGTCAGTCAATCTGATATGATGGTCCAGGGTAGCGGTAGTGCCTGGGAGGTTGTTGAAGACATTCTCATAGTCCTCTAATATCTTGTTCAGATTTTCCGTTGACTCGGTTGCAATCCGGAGTTATTAATGCAATTACTCACACTTTCCTTTCGGCGTATGGGAATGGCAAGATCCTTACCATCATCAAAAGTTAAGGTTACGTCTTCAGTTGTGATGGGGGCGGCTGCTGCCAGAGGGGCTTCTTCCGAAAAACTTCACTCCCATAAGTCGTTCTCCACCACAAGGGAGGAGTACTCCAATATAGGAGGTATGGGGTGGCTCTTGAGGAGCACCTGTGTTGCTGCAGCCTCGGAGGTCTATAGGAGTTGCTGGGAGTGCCAACGCAGGATCTGTGTGGCCCTCTGGGTCCTCACAATACACCTTCAGCTGGTTAATGTGGTATTTCCGATTATTGCCATCAACATTTAATATACAATTGTCGGGGTCGCATGGTGTACCACAGTGTACGGTCCTTTCCAGCGTAGCATTAGCTTTTGAGTATCTGTTGGGAGAAGTAAGAGAGCTCGATCTCCAGGTGTTAGGGCACGACGCCGGGCACGCTTGTCAAAGAAGAGCTTGGCAGTCTGCTGGTGACCCTTAATGGGTAATTGAGCAGCTTTCCAGGCCTTTTTGACAAGGGTTGAAAACTAAAATATACTCATGGATGTCCTTATCGTCATCCTCGATGGTAGGCAAGTCCCAACATTTTGCCAAGAGTTCCACTGGGCCTCTGACCTTATGACCATAAATCAACTCGAAAGGTGAGTATCCAGTAGTGTCGTGGCGTGTGTCTCTGAAAGAGAAAAGTGCAGCGGGGACGTACTTGTCCCACTGCCTGGGTATATCTATTACTAGCTTGCTCAAACATTACTTCAGTGTCCCGTTATAGCGTTCACATGCTTCATTTGATTGAACACGATAGACACTCGTACGAACGTGCTTCATTTCTAAGATTACAGAAAGCCTCAGAGTGCCTACTTGTAAACTGACTTCCATTGTCAGAAGTGACCTGCTCAGGGAAACCGACCCTGGAGTAGATTTCGAATAGGGCCTAAGCGACTTATAGAAGATTGAGTATCAATATAGCGGTGCTACGTGAAATGTTGGAGCGTCGGGAGGTTGCTGAAGTGGCTTGGGTGGATGCATCGGGACAGCTGGCTGATTGCCTCGCTAAGAAGGGGGCTTCACCAGAGCAACTCTGTGCTGCCATCAGCAAGAATTAAATCAAAGCATAGTATCTCACATACAGCACTTGTATGTGGACCATCGGGGAATAGACTATGTAAAGGAATACATAGGACACAGTATAAAAAAAAAAGAAGGATGAGAATGTTAGTTTGTGCAAGCTATCGTGTTTGCTGATGACGTCACGAGTGCCGCCTTATTTACTACTAACGTCACTACAGTATGTTTACGTGGATCAGCTGGGCAAAGAGAGCGGTTAGAGGACTGAGAGATGCAGTAAGACTTGAGCTAAGGAAGTGACTACAGTGTTCCCTCCCTTATCGCGGTAGTTCGGTTCCGGGACCCGGCGCGAACCAGGAAAATCGCGAAGTAGGATTAGCCTTAAAAAAAAAAAAAAAAAATTAAAGATGATTATGACACCAGGACAGGCCAAAAATTATAAAATAAAACGGCCTTTATCAGGCTGTAAAGAGAAATAGAGATGGAGAGTGTAATGACCTGTCAGATGTGAAGGGATTATAAAAGATGTGTAATGAATATCCAGCTCTCTGCTGGATTTACTATACCTCTGCATTACCTTCATGATGTCTATTCTAAAAATTCTCCTTAGATCTTATTATTATTATTATTATTATTATTGGCAACAATAATTTTCCTTTGATTATGATTGGGGAGATTATTATTGTTATTATTATTATTATTATTATTATTATTATTATCATTATTACTACGAATTCGTAATTAAACCATTATTTTTACTATAAATAATGTAGTTTTGGTTGAATGAACAAGAGTTACTTAAAGATTCTCTCTCTCTCTCTCTCTCTCTCTCTCTCTCTCTCTCTCTCTCTCTCTCTCTCTCTCTCTCTCTCTCTCTCTCTCTCTCTCTCTCTCTCTCTCTCTCTCTCTCTCTCTCTCTCTCTCTCTCCAACATTCTATTCTACCCAACCCCCCACACTCTCTTTGTCCCAGCCAACTAGGGAGGGGCACTTTACACAGTTATTAAAAGTATATAAACCAACAGATGTACAAACAATGATGAACCCTTAATAATAATAATAATAATGATGATAATAATCTCCACAATCTTCATCAAAGGAAAATTATTGTTGCCAATGATAATAATAATAATAATAATAATAATAATAATAATAATAATAATAAGATCTAGGCAGAATTATTGGAATAGACATCATGAAAGTAATGCAGAGGTATATTAAAACCCAGCAGAGAGCTGGATATTCATTACACATCTTTTATAATCCCTTCACATCTGACAGGTCATTACACTCTCCATCTCTGTTTCTCTTTACAACTTGATAAAGTCTGTTTTATTTTATCATTTTTTGGCCCATCCTGGTGTCACAATAATCTTTATTATTTTTTTTTATTTTTTTTTATTTCCCCCCTCCCCCCCAAAAAACGCGATACAGTGAGAACGCCAACCAAGAAACGTGAATAACTGGGGGAACACTGTATATAGTAGACTAAAGAACCTGGACTTCCTTTTTTAGGCATAATAACCTGCCGGCGCATTGGAGTCGACTTGGACTACCTTGAGTGGTTATGGTGGGTCTAGACAACTTGTGCTGGTGATTAAGGGTTTATAAACACCAACCATCAGTGAAACTTCTCCCATGCCCTTGTGTTTTATACAGACTGCCTTGAAATTTAACATAAGGTGCTCTTAAAAGTGGGATATATGGAGTTTATTTGCATGCTGAAAACTACATTTTGCACATGTATGCCCTCTCCAAGAGAAGCTCCACAAATTAGAATATGTATGACACTGAACTCTTATTCTTTGCATGTCTTATAACCTGCTAAAATGGATTGAGAACAAGGAAGTGCCACCAGTTCTTTCCTCTTTGCCTTTTATTTTATTATCATAACAGAAAGCAACTGATAGATGGGGAGAGGATATTTCTCCTTCTTTGAATTATTCAGTTGGTACCCTACTCCTACTGTCTTCAGCAGGCTCTGGCATAAACTTTAAGAAGACTTACCTTTCTTAGGGATCCTTGATGAGTACTAAAGGGCTATTGGATTCTTGTCATCTAATCATGGTGAAAAGTTACAGGATTAATAAAGGCATCCATTAGAAATTGGATGGAGAATTTGGGCAGAGAGCAAAAAGAAAGAAAGCTTCAATAGTCTACAGGTATTTATGTGATCTGATCTAGTAAAAATATAAACTTATAAACTTTATTTCCATTTTACAATGGGTATTCGTCAGCCAGGACAAGCCCCAACCCCCCACTGTGATGTCCACCCACAGCAGTTCCTGCCAGTAAACAGCTTAAACTCTCGGTCTTGGACGGGGACCGATCTTTCGACCTCGTGAATGCGAAGCCAGCGCGTTACCACTGTACTAGCCAGCAGGTTGGAAGAAAGCCTGCTTCCCTACAGATCTTTCCAGTTATATGCAATTGATCACTTTTTACTCTGCATGTCACAGTTGGCATCCAAATCCAGCCTGAGATATCACCTGCACAGCTAGGTCTTCTTCATCATTGGTTATAACCAAGCTCATGTATGGCAACTAGGCATAAATCAGTGATGTTTTGTCACAGAACATCATATATTTAGCACCATTTGCTTGGTGCTCAGTATTGCATATTTGATTTTCAAACGTATTAGTGAAGCGTATTTACTTAAAGTTAGAGTAAAAATTTGTGTCTAGTAAGTAATATTAGTTTTTCATGCATTGGTGTAAATCTATCTATCAGTCTGTATGCATGGCCCCATTCCCCCATGTTAGGGGGATGGCCGAGCCAGAGAACAGGCATTCACCACGATCCAACACATACCTCAGTTACTCCTCATAGCTCCTTTGGGATAAAAGGTCGCCACATTTCCCCTCCCCTACCACCCTGCTTGGGTCACCCACAAGGTAGGATGGCAAGGATATTCTGCAGTGAGAATATATATGCCCACCTATGTTGTTGGTGACCCAAGCAGTGTGTTAATGGTTAAAATATACATCCCATTTCAGAGTATTCTGATGAGGTTACTGGCGCAGCCGTCATTCACAATCGTGATTATCGTAAATATGAACAGCGTTTCTTGCCACCCATGACGCAGGAACAGTTTATCAACATGTGGAGAACGGTGTATAGTTTCTTTGCTCTTGAAACGAATCCGGAAATCTTCACATCCCTCTCAAGAGTTGGTAAGTGGTGGTCATTTTTGGTCTTTATAATTTTTTTTGAGATTTTATTTTATTTAATATTATCATTCATATTTGGTATGTATGGAGCAGTTTTCATGTTCTTTTATTGTACATTAATTTTTTACTTCTGTGAATAATATTGTACTTTAAAACAAGTTTTCCTTTGCTATTGGTGTGAGTGTAATCATTAATGTTGTAATCATGAATGAAGTCAATTGAGCTTGAGCTCTGTATCAGATGTGGGAACACCTGAGATGGATCTATATTTCAGGAAAAACTTTTACTCATGGAGACGGCTAATTTTGTGTATAATATTTTCTTAATGACTTAGAATTTGTTGAAGATTCTTTATGTTGTATATGTCTTAAAATAGGTTAGAATACCTTGAAGATTTAGAAATATATTGCAATGAGACATAGTCCTTGGACACAGGAAAATTCTGTGTACTTATAATTTATGTAAATTCCAGGAACGTTATTGCTTCAGATAGGAGAAGTTGGTCGAAGAGTCAAGGAAACTGCATCAAGAATTCAAAGTCAGGAGGTATGTGTCACATAAAATGGTTGAGTTTGAGTATTCATTTTTCTAGTTAATATATTGGTTTCTTGGAAATCATACTTTAGTTCAAGCTTCAGTATAACTTGTAACGATTACGACTTTGATTCGTTAGGTCGAGGGTTCGCGCTTGCCACAGTCTGAGGTCGGACAGGGCATTCACTCAGGGTAACAGTCATGCTTGCCAAAACCAAAGCCCTTCACAAGAAGGCATTGTCCTAGCCCTTAGTTAAAAAGGGAGTCTATGACATAAAGCCGATTGCATATCTGAGCTAACTTAGATGTAGAGATGAAAAGTTACTTATAATTGCTCAGTTCTTGTGACTATTTTCATTATTACGAGATGTGAAAATTTACAAATTTAAAAAGGCTTGTGTGAATTTTGTTGTACAAGGCATAGATTAACCTGAAAAATTTTGTATTTTATATCATGATAAATTATTTGTTCAGATGAAGCCTGTCAAAGCTACCGAGACTGACAATGCATTAACAGAAGAAATGACTGAAAAGGCAACACTTCCCGGATCATCTGCAGGAAGCGATGCCACCCTCAAAAGTGATTCATCCAGCTCTTTTACTGCAGGAGCATCTGATGGAGTACCAGAGGCAGATATACGTACAGTAAGACCCAGTATTTTGAGGGAAATTGCAGAAGCTATGAATGAATGTGATAACGAAATTATGTGTACAGGAGACAAATCACCATCCAAAAATAGTGACAGTAGTTCAGATAGTCACACCTCTTGTAGCTCAAAAAATCGTTTTTCTCTCTCACAGCCATCACACTCCGAGTGGAGCATATCGTTTGAGCAGTTTTTAGCTAATGTTGCCAATGAAGAGAGACTCATTGCCTTCTTTGAGAGAAATATTTGTATAGCTGAAGAGGTACAAAACTTAAGGAAGAGACAGGCAGTGAGCACTAATGGGAATATGTCAACAGCCACAACTCCTTCATAGCCAGTTTATGCATTTTTATATATCAGAGAGATATATGTAGTTGCAGATTAGATTTATTTCTTTTTGATGAAATTAAGTAAGGATGACATGATTAGTATAATATACAGAAAATTTTTATATCTGAAATTATATATAAGAGAATCAATACCTTCTAGTGGTAATGATAGAAGAACAATGGTACATTGTATCTAAAAAACTGTAAAATGTAATTATATTTTTGAATGAATTGCACTGGAAAATATTTGCTGAAGTGATGAAAGGGCTAGTGTTTGCCTTGAATGAATAACATGAAATTTAAATCATACATAGTACAAACTATATTCTATATGTATTAAAGAAATATTTTTTAATGTTGAAGCCATTTTAGATTTTAAGCTACATTAATATTATGATTAAAGTTGCTTTTTCTTCTGCTATTCTTAGCATACTTCTTTGAAGAAATACCTGGAGGGGCATTAGGATGAATATTCAGATCTCCATTGAATATGACTATCTGTTTTATATATATATATATATATATATATATATATATATATATATATATATATATATATATATATATATATATATATATATATATATATATATATATATATATATATATATATTTTGTGTGTGTGTGTCTAAAGGTAGTGAATTCCTTTAAGCTACTACTAGTGTTTTCCTCACTTAAATTCTGTGCAGTATTTATAGTTATACCTTTTGGTGATGGAGACGTTATACCTCAGTCATATTCCACGCTTGTTGCAAAAGCTAAGTAAAATGGAAAGGGGGGCTGTTAAGGTCTCACCACATTCCACCAGATAGAGAGAGTGAGGTTGGATAGTGCAATCTGAGTCCCGTTGCCTCCCTCCATTATTTGGTTGTGGATTTCATGCTGTCTTCAGTGAGATATGGCATCACGGTGAAGAAGAAAAATATCGAGAAAATTTATATATTATATTTGCAACTTGCCCTAATGCCAGCAGCTTCACTGGCATACGAAAAGGATTTTTGTTTATCAACAGTTTGACAGGTTAAAGCATTTTGCCTTCTGCCTCGTGGAAATGAAAATGATAAATAAAACCGTAAGTTTTAGAGATGTAAATTTATTACTGCTTCTTAGATGTTTAAGCTATAAGTAGCACTAATAAGTACTAATAACTACAATAGGTAGTTCTAATGGTGTATTAATCTCACAGTATTATTAGTATCAATGGAACATACTATATTTGGAAACTTAATATAGATATGGAATAAAGATCATTGACAACTCTTTTCCAGTCAGCTAAGGGATATTCTTGAGACTGATTTCTGGAAGAAATCTCGACACAAACTAAAGGATAATTGCTTGGATGCTTATATGAAATTCTGCTTAGAAAGGAAATTATAAACACTTTCTTTTGAAGGGAATATTTATCCCCATAAAGAGGAGGACAGTATTTCTGCTACATGATGTATGCATGACAATTTAAAATATCTATTTAATCAGTTAGTGATATAGTAATAATTAACGTATGTCAGGTATGCTCTAAACCTGTATACTGTATCTATTATGATTAGTAGTGATGCTAATTTGTTGTGTATGTAGAAACTATACACACATATGAGTAACTGGAAGGGTATGTATTGTAAAGTCAGGTGATTGTTAGGGCAACTGGGCTGCTTTGTATGAGCCTGAACAGAATATATTCAAGCAGTTTGTGTTTTAAGGTTTATTGATATTTGATTTACATGACTTTTGACTCAAATATATGAGGGATTTTTTAAATAGAATTGTTGTGCAAAACAAAAATTCATTTTGGTTTAATTAGGCCTTTGTAGAAGTACATATAATACCAGCAATATAATTTTTCATTTACATTTTCCTTATTACCATCAGCCACAGTCTATCAGTTGTAGAACGTGCAAATCGGTAAGCTCCAGTGAGTACGCATTCACCCCCCTTCGAATAGGGACTAATTGTTATACATGAAACTGTGCATCATTATGAATATTTGATGACAATGAAATTTTTTAATTGATACAGTATATACTATTTGAGATGTTTTATGGACTAATATATTAAAGAAAATAGTATAATACCACTTTTGACATTTTTATTGTCTCTCTAGTCAGAAGTACACTGTCTTTGCAACATACCAGATTCTAGACATAGAAATAATATTCTTAATTCCTTTGAGGAAGTGTATGTTTTCTAAGTGGTTAAGAACTAAGCCTTCGTTGAAAAGGCAAAATCACATTGACTTCTTGTTTATCATGTATACATAAATATTCTGTTTTTATGACTGATATGATTAAATACATTATATATGGCATGAACTCTGAAAAGATAATTTGATGTTAGGGAACGGTACATCAGTGCTATTATTATGGAATACAATATATCATTATTGTAAGAGCATTTAATGACTTTTTGAATGTAAAAAAAAGGATTTAAATTGTGCATAACTTTATGACTGTTGAGGTGCTCATCGAAGACAAATCAGAGGTTGTAGTTTTTTTTATTCTGAAAGTAGTTTAATATTGATTTTTTCTTAATAGCCACATAGAATAAGAACTCTGCCTGCAAAGTCTTGACCTTTTTGGATGTCAATTTACTTGATGTACTTAGAAAAGATATCAGTTGAAATTACTGACTTTTATTTGTGTATTCTGTAGTCATGGCATCAGCCATCTGTTGCAAGACTACAGCTGACAGTCTTTCGGACTTAAATAGGAATGTTTAAGTCCTCCTTTGGTTATGGTCCTTTTTCTGTGCCTACATCTATGCTGAATATTCTTTCATATTCGTTACACAACTCTTATTAGCCCTTCACACCTGGCATATCACAACACTCCCCATCTCTTAGCTTTATATTTTCTTTATGCCCAGGCCTGATTAAGGCAATGTTATATGACTATATTGGTATCACACTCATAAAAAGAAAAAAGTAACTTCCCCTTGAAGTAAAATGATTTTAAGATTAAACAGATTATCATAACTGGTGACACATACGTATGAGCGGAACTCCCGAAAACTCGGCGAATTACGTAAGTAAATAGTTGTCATTCATCTTACGCTACTAATTGGTTCCACCACATCCTATGTAAGTCAAAAAATTCCCCAAAATGAAAGCCCTTCCATAAATATGTCTATACTTAGCATTTTATCTATTCCCAGCCTCCTGTATACATTGAGTTATGCCTAGATTACTGTCCTGTTCTTAAGCTTTGTCTAATACAGTTAATTTAAAAACTGTAATGCTGATGGTATTAAGCATTTTTTCAGGGAAAACTTAATGAAAAGTTTTTAGGGAAAACTTTATGAAAAGTTTTTGTTATTTTCCAACCGCGTATAATTAAACTATGCAAGATGAGGGACAACTGTGAATATCGCATTATAATTTACCCAGACAATTTTATTAAATATGAAAGAAAACTGTGATGGAAAGTTTCGACATTTTTACTCTTTTACGAGTTTACTTAGATTTATGAGTTCTACCACATTGTGACAGTAGTCTTTATTAGTAGTTAAGAACTGAGCTGTTGTTGGAAAAGAAAATATTGTGGTGACATTAGTTTTATGAGATATATACAGGAGGTCCTTGTTGTATTAGGTTCTCGACCTAAGACGTTTTGTGGTTATGATGCATCTCCCATAAATTTTTATTTTTTTATTTTTGGCCTGTATATGTCTCCCTAGCATAATGCAATTTTTATGATGGCGGTGCTTCGAAGAAAAGGAAAGCCATCACCATGGAAGTGAAATTAGAGATAATGAAATGCTCGAGAAAGGGAGAAACTTTACAACATACTGTGTTAGTATAGGTGGGTGATGTAGGTACTTATTTAGATGTGTTCCAACTTATGCAGACAATTGGGTTACGACGCGTCTGGAGAAACGTAACTGCAACCTAGGTCGAGGACCCCTTTATACATAATCTGTTCTTATAATGGTTGTGATTCAATGCATTTCTTGAGGTGTGAATTTTGGAATTATTATGTTAGGTTTGGAAAAGACACATTTATATTGTTGCTCTAGGATACAGGATCATAATACATTTTTTACTCTAAGAACTCTTATTTGGTTAATAAAAGTAAAAGCAAAGCCTTTGATTAATAATGTACAAAACTTGATTACCGTAGCAATAGATGAAGAATATTTCATACATATCTTTTGTGCTACTGGCATTGACTAAATTTTTTTTTTTTTTTTTAACCTTGATTCACACTTAACTTTTTTTTATTATCCACATAGAATAAGACACCTTCTTGCAAAGTCTTGAATTCAGTAGCTATCAACTGACCTGATCAACTCAAAATTTATATATCTACTGAAATCATAGGTGTTTTTTTTCTTATGCCTCTGTATATGCCCACTTGATTTTAAAGACTTTGAGAAAAAATATGTTTTAGTACTTCAGGTGTATTCACTAATGTTTATAATGCAAAATAGACATGCTTGGTCTACCAACTGAAAATTAAACTTAAGAGAACATGGCTTCACAAGACTGTAATGTAGTGTTAATATATTCTTTTTTGTATTATGCAAACAATTACATGTAAAAAGTTGACTTAGTTTAAAGATCCATTTTAATTTACTGTTGTTTAGACAGTGCTTTGTTTTTAGCAAATTTTGACCGTGTTAATTGTTGTTTATTATTAAAACATTGTTTTCTTAAGCTCAAAAATCTTGCTTTTGAGAGAGAATTAAAAAGGTAAAATCGTTCATGGCAAGGTATTTTTTTTTCCATTGTCTCGAGTTTGTTAATAATTTTATGGACTCTTCAGTTTACTAATTTATTGACTTCCTTATGCCTTTGAATATTTTTTTTTTTTATTTGACTAGTATGTCATATTTAAGCTAACTTAGAATTAAAAAAAAATGCACATGACTCCTGCTGACTAAGACAGCCACGCATATCTAAAAGAGATAAAGCCAAATCAAGTCTTGGTATTGAGAGATTAAATGCTGAAAATGCTGTATAATATGTATTAATGTAATGTCCTTGAATACTGCAAGTGAGATATTGAAGCTAGTGTACATACCGACTATTTTTCATTTACAGTATTCTTGCAAAGAATTGAGATCTTGTATTTCCCACTTAATTGCATGTTATAGTTAAAACCAATTACGATTTGGACAAATTTTCTGTTGTAAGTACTCCTTGATTATATTTTTATATGAAGTAATCTGACTGTGATTTTGAAAATAAATTATTACCAATCATAAATTCATAATCTGCTTTTGTCATTTAATATAATTCCAAAGTATACATATCGTGATGGCGGGCAGGTAGAAATTATTCGTAATGCTTAGGTGAGGGTTCCAAACTTCAAAGTTATAACAATAATAATGCTTGAACTAAAGTTACTTTAATTGCAGTTTAGTTTGGTTGTACAACACAGGAAGATGCCTTCATATATTGACATAGTAGATTTCCACTGTTAATAATTTCAAATTTTATAAAATATATTGTATAATTTCCTTGTCTTCAGAAGTTAAGGTTATCTATAACTGTGGTAGTATTAGAGGAATTAGTTTGTTGAGTGTAGCTGGTAAGAACAGTGTGGATTCAAGAGTAGAAGAGGATGTGTGGATCAGGTGTTTGTGGTAATACATGTGTTTGAGAAGTTTTTAGAGAAGGGTAGGGACACTTTTGGGTCTTTTATGGACTTAGAGAAAGAGTATTAAAGGGTTAATAGAGAAGCGTTGTGGAGTGTGTTGGGACTGTATGGAAAAAGTGGAAGTTTGTTGAATTCGGTCAAAAGTTTTTACAAGAATAGTAGAGCAAGTGGGAGTTGAGAACGTTATGAGTGATTGGTTTGAGGAGAAGAGGATTACATCAAGGTTGTGTATTGTCGCTATAGTTGTTTAATGTGTATATTGATGGAGTTGTAAGGGAAGTAGATGAAAAAGCATTAGACAGAGGCCTGGAATTTATGGGTGAATATGGAAGGTGGTGAAAATTGAATCAATTGCTATTCACGGATGACGGCATTGGTTGCTGATACTGAGAATGACCTTAATTATTTGGTGACTGAGTGTGTGAGGATGTGTGAAAGAAGGAAGCTGCGGCTAAATAATGTCATAACATGCACGAGGAGTGTTAATGTTGGCATATTGAATATAGGAGTGAAAGTGGAGTTGCTTGAAGAAGTTGAGAGTTTTAAGTATCTGGGGTTTCACGTAGTAAGGAATGGACAAGTGGATATGAAGGTGTGATTGTGCCAACAGTATTGTATGGTGCAGAGGTTTGGACTGCAAGAGAGGATGAAGAGACAAGCTGAATGTAATAGAGATGTGGTGTTTGAGAAGTATGATTGGTATATCAAGAATAAATAGAGTAAGAAAGCAAAGAACGGGTGTTGAAAGAAAGCTGTTGGATAGGTTAGATCAGAGAATATTGAGTTGGTTTGGACGCATGGAAAGGATGAGTGATGAACAAATAACGAAAAGAGTGTGGAGTACAGAAGTGGTTGGAGCAAGGCAGAGAGGTAGACCTAGAATGATATGAATGGATGGTGTGAAAAGAGCATTAGATGCACGTAGAGCAGAAAAGAGAGCATGCAAAAGATAGGCATGAGTAGAGGAATATTGTCTATAGGTGACGTGGGCCAAGGTATTTCTCATTGTGATGGACGGGTGTGAGGGTAGTTGCGATGTGATGAAGCGGTGGGGGTAAACCAGTTGCGGCTGTCGGGCCTGACTGTAGACTATCCTTGCCTGCCTACCATTTAGGGGATCCATGCAAGGTGGAAGGGGGAAAATGTGTCAACCCTTTATCCCCAAGGGGCCAAGAGGAGTAGTTGAGGTATATGTGGATCTTGGTGAATGCGTGTTTCTTGGCATGGCCAACCCCCTTTCAAGGGGGAATGGGGTGATATACAGTACATAGACAATTGTAGTTTTTTAATTGATTTACTTTTCAGCATTACAAGTGTCATATATTATGGGATTTATTTTTAGTCTGTATCAGTCTTTTTGTATATATGCAAAGTTACAGCCCCCCCTTCATAAGAGGGTTGGCTAGATTAGAGTACACACCCATTCACAACAGACCCATTGAAGAAATACCTCTCTTATTACAAACATGCTTCTCATGTGCGTCCTTTTATACTTACTTGGACCACAATCACAGTCATTCTGAGACTAGTTACTAGGGTTCTGGCTCGAGTTTTTTTACCAGAAGCCCTCATATGCCTTAACTCGTTGTGGTAGGAAATATGAAGAGGGGGCTTCTCCCAGTACCATTTCTGCAAGCCGCTGAGTCAACTTTTACAGCATCAATGCTGGATATTGGCCCTCTGTTCTAGGAAAAATAAAAAATTAGCTGCAGAGTAAGAGAGAAAGAATACCTTATGGGAGAGAGAGGGTAATAAATTTTCATTTGGATAGATGCCACCCATCACACAGTAGAGGGTATGTGGAATATTTTATAAACGGTACTTTATAGTCATTGTTGTCAAAGTTTAATCCTACGCCTTAATATATCTTGTTATTTTTGTGTAGTATGTATTATATTTCTAAACAGAGTTTTTAATAACATACTTTGCATGGAAGTGATCCCTATTCAATAAAGACAAATTGTATTTAATAATTTTCAGTAGATCTTTCCACTTAGTGTGACATGAGGGATACATATGTGTTTGTTTGTAACCTCTAAGGTGTTTGAAAATCAGTTTTCAAAACCTGTTCGTAATAGAATCCAGTTTGGTTTGTGCTTCCAGTAACCTTTTTTTTTTAGTGTAACACTGGGACAGGCATGAAAATTGCCCTCATCAAGCCAGGGCACCAAGATCAAACCTTTGGTCAGTATTTCAGGTCTGTTTCACTCTGGCTTATAATCTGTTTCCCAATGGCAACAGATTACTTATATATTCTCTTTGTTGTAAACTTGAAATAAGTGAGCAGTTATGAGCATATTTCTTGTGGTAAAGTTCATGGAAATATATGGAATATCTGAAATACCCAGTACTCGCTGTTAACAGGATGTTAAGATAATATGTATGTGCCTTTGCAAAATAAACACTTCGTAACTGGCCCATTATAAGGGATGTACTTATTAAATACATAATTTTATGAAATTTTATTAAAATCATATATTTTTACTTTGCAGCATTCATTTTAATATCTCATATATGAAATATAAACAGCGGTGTGTAATGTTATATTATATGCAGTTATACTAAACCACCACTTCCATTGTTTTGTTTACTTTTATGTGAGCATGATCTCATATTTCTTGCTTATTCAGAGAAGGTCTTCCTATTCTTCATTCATTTATTAAAAAGACACTATTTCTACTACCCTTTAAGGAGATTATATAATTTTTGCTGTATTCAAAATATGCTTCATAAATTAGTACAACACTGTGTACAAGAAAATTTCCAGTGATGGAAAGGGAAATTTAAGTAAAGTAGTATACAGTATTGTAAAAAATAAAAAGCTATTATCTATGATCTGTGTAGATAGTTTTCTTTGATTTTACAATATTATATCCAAATGAATTCTAACACTGTACACATATTATGTTTAAGGCATTTGTTTTTCCTGTGGTTTCGTAACTGTGTGGAATATTTAAATGTATCGAGTTTAAAAGTATTCTTACCTTCTTATTGAAGGCTCTGACACTTAAGATATGTTAAATTTTATGATATTCCATTGTGTGTCATTGTACTCATCTTGCTTATGAACATGAGGATACTAAGTATGAAACTGAGTTTAAGCGATATGTTTAACCTAAGTGTAAAAAATATTGTAAAGATTTATAATTTTGATGTTAAACAAGTATTAAAGGGTATTCCACCTTTGCAGGTCCGTATCATTTTATATCTTTTGTCCTTTTGCATATGAGAATATATGCTATCAAATATTTTAGATCGTACTGTTATCATCATCTAATAATCTGTCCATTGATATTGCCAGTGATATCATACATCTATCGTTTCAAGTTTTACATATTAGGTTTCAGAGATACAAAAGTGTTATTGTGACCATTTTTCCACCTTACGTAATAAATTTTGATGTATTATGACATACTTTTATAAATGTAAGTATTTTACCCGTTAAATTCCGATGAACTCACGAAAATTGCATTTTCGTAAGAGGAGAAGATAATTGGAGAGAAAATATGCCGACCACTATACAGAGTATGCATTCGGTCAATGTTTTTACTAAACATTTTAGTGACAGTAATAACAATATTATTATTACTATTATTATAATTATGATAAACATTTTAGTGACAATGACAACACTGTAATTATTATTATTATTATTATTATGAGAGAGAATTTCATGTTAAACAACTTAGGCATAACATTCAAAAACTGTCAGTTTTCCATTGCTTTGTTCTAGCATTATTCTTATTGCAATCAACTTTTTGCTTAGGACAATGCTTTCATCTAAGTAAGGATTTTTAATATTAATACCAGAAACATCAGTGAGTTGGCACGTATTAACTTAACTAAACATAGAATTATTAATTAGTGTCTTGGTTTGTTTGTCGTGGATCATATATTATTAAGGATACCCTCCACCCCCGTGAAGGATTTTTCAGAAAAATATTTCCCCAAAAAAAGTATTTGACTTAGGAGGAGGATTTTTTTGTGACATTACAGTGCCTACAGCACCTTTATATTGCACAAGAGTTTTTGCGTTTTGAAAAAAAAAAAAAATAGTTATGATAAAAAAAAGAAAAAAATCATTTCGGTACATTTTCCAAAAAACAAAATCAAAATTAATGTTATTGATATGATTATATAGCTAAAATGTTCCTTTACATGCCAAGGTAGTTATTTTTTCTATTTTGTGTAAGTGAGAATTGTTTGTGAATTTTTATTCCACCAAAAAATGGAAATTTAGCAAAAACGGAAAAAAATAAAAAAAAAATAATCATAAAAATAAAAATATTTGTTTTTGGAAAAATTCAAGTACATACCTGTGTACATGAATAACAAACCTAACTTGCCTCAAAAAGTCAATCAATTTGATCAATAATTGTGAGCAAAAAGTGTACCTAAAGGCAAAAAAGTTAGTTTTGAGAAAAACGCGATTAAAAATTATATAAATATATAAACTGTTACCACATCACTACTTTGTCGAAAATTTTCATTTACTTACCAATATAAGTTATTTTAAGTTTGGCCTTTGTCGGCAAAAGGATTTTGCCTCACCCCTGGGGATTGCTGAGGTCAAAATTTCATTGAATAGGGTTTTTTTTTTTTTTGCCAGGGGTGGGCCTCTTCCCTATTTTCCAGTCTGTCCTCTACCCAGTTATTCAAAGTCCTCCTGCTTCATATGTTGTTCCTTCTTCTCTTGTTTTCTTAGCTTCTTCTGTGATTCTCCTCCTTTTATTTCTTCTTATTTCCTTTTGTTTTGTCACTGCTAAATCCTTCCTCAGTCGTTCTTTCTCTTGTCTTGCTGCCACAGCAAACCCAACTTCCCCTAAGCCAGAGAAAGTTGCAGTTAGGAATCCATGATTGAACTGTATAATTCCCTTAGCAATCATGAATTTCATTCTTTGAAGGCCAAAAAATTTTGTTTTTGAGGCAAATGACCACAAGACATGATGTAAGGACTCATTGGCTATTCTCTTCTGCGCATGATTCATACATTCTTCTTTTCGTATAATAACATCAGCACCATAAGGTTTTGCATCAACTACAGAGTTATAAGCTTTCGAATCCCCATCTGATATAACTGTCACATATCTCATTTTACATTTTTCAACACTTCTTGCCCACAACCTACACCATCCTGCCGTTTCCATAGCTGGTGAACTACCATCAAAGTTCTTTTGACAACTATTCTCATGTTCTTCATACCAACTGTTGTCTGGATCATCATCATTCATATGTTCATTACAAACTGCACAATACTTAGACAAAATTTCAAAGTCTATTACAAATCCTGTGTCTAAGTTAATTACACACACACCACCACATTTAGATGTAAAACCCCTTTTTGACCAAGATCCATCGCAACTCACTGCCACATCTTTTATCTCTGAAGTATCTTCATTTTCTCTCTCCAATTTGTTATGTATAAATTTTCTAACTTTATTCAATGTTTCTTCACACTGCTGTATACCTCTTTCCTCCACAATTTTTGCCATTTCAAAAAACCATGAACTGGATGTAATGGGTGATTCAAACACTTTACAAAAGTTTTGCAATGATGCATATCCATTTTCAACTAAAGCAAATTCTACCATTCTCATATTTACTTCATACTTCTCACTTCCCTCATGAAAAGAAGAAGTTACATCACTGACAATACTTCCACAATTTTCACACGTTGAATTCACTTTGATAGAGCTTCCCATTGTAACACCAAGGCTTGGATATACTGACGCCTTCTCACTGCAATTACTGCAGTCAATAGCTAGATTTTTCAAATATTTTGATTCACTAAATAATTTTCTCTTTATCTACTGCCTTCGTAAATTGAAGGATGTCCTTACTGTAAGTTAGTTTTCTTGATGAGGGAGAAACAGCTGATTCAGTGTCAACAGTGGAAGGCGTTGCTTCGTTTCTATGGCAACCACTCGCTGATCCATGCCAGTAACAACAGATAAACATTGTTCTTTTCTCTTCGTAAATGCCTTCTTTACAGCAGCCTTTCTCCGAGGCATTGCTGCTATCACTGATCTTGATTCACTAAAATAAACACCAAGTTCACTAAAATAAAATCCAATAAAAAGAAAATCAGAAACAAAAACTTTCACTTTCTCCACGTATCTAGCAGTATCGTGAAGGAACTAACTGATGAGCTGGGACGAGAAAAGAGATGTTTATACAAGCTGGGGACCAAACTAGTTTAGTGTTCGAACACGTAAAAAATGGCATAAGCTTTATTTTTATTTATTTATTTTAATTTTTTTTTCAGAGGAAAAAATTACACAAAATATTGCTTACTCATTATGACATGAAGCATTACTATGTTATTTATGATAGATATGTCTACATTCTGCGTAGAAATGAAGCAAATGTATGAAAATCTGAAAAAAACTAGCATGTGGGGCATCAGATTCGCACGAAGTATACTGGGAGTGATGTTTGGGTTCCTTCGAGGGTGGGGGTAGGGTGGTTTATGAAGGGAATGTGATGCCACAGATCTTCAAAAATAGTAAACTGCGTATTTTTTTTCATATGCTTGAGGGTTTAAGGAAGGTTTTTAGCTAATAAAATTTTTTTGCATTTTTTTGACCCATGGGGGTGTGCGCTATCCTTAAGTGTGCTTTATATTTAATTTGGATAATATAATTTTTGAGATAACATGGTATTGTTTTTTTCATAATGATAGAAAAATATGTGTGATTATATTTAATAGTTTTTATTTAATTATTAATCTTGTTGTGTGCTGCTGCTGTTGTTGTTGTTATAGTTTTTTATAAACTTTTCAGTTATTAACTTCCAGTTGTTTGAGTTGGTTATCGTTCTCTTTCATTCTGTCTCACTGTATATATAAGGCTTCTCTCTGTTCTGTAAATCAATTTCCTCTGCAGATTGTTAAAGAAAAATGTTCATAAATGTAACATATGTATTTGTGTGTGTGTGTGTGTGTGTGTGTGTTCACCTAAATGTGCTCATGGGAAAGAGCCCTGTGCTAGTAATTCCCCATATCCTGATTGATACAGTATTTTGTTATTATACTTTGACACTGATCACGTCTATCCTTAAAACTGTGAATGCATTTAACATTTACTGTTTTCTTAGTTAGTGAATGCCAATTATAAACTATTCTTACACTAAAAAAAAACTTGCTTACATCCTGCAAAGAAGTTTTCTCACGAAGCTTCAAACTATGTCTTCTAGTTCTGCAGCACCATATAAAAATACTGCCTTGTTATGCAGTGAAGGACTTAAAAACCTGTTACCTTATCCTACCTGTTCTTTTTAACTTCAAGTGATAATAAGTCTAACTCCTTCAGCCCTTCCTCATAACTTAAGTCAAGTATATATGTCACCAGCTTCATAAAAAGCCTTTAATTTTTTTCCAGTTTATTCATATGCTTTTTCACGCGGACGGGTGCATACTCAAGCTGTGGGTTCACATTCACCTAAATATTTCTGAATATTTCCTTGTCCATCTGCCTGAGGGCCATCCTTATGTTTGCTAAGAAAGCATATGCTGCCTTTACTCTACCGTTAATATGCATTCCTGGAAACAGTTTTGCTAATACGATTACCCCTAGACCTTTTCTGTTCTCTGTATCTTGAAGTTCTGCGCCTGCTATTGAGTACCTAAACATGGGCTTTCTTGCACTCTTGTACATTCTCAGTGCATTGCATTTTGAATATTGAATATAATTAGCCACTTGTTTGACCACTCATGCAGACTATTTGGGTCTTCCTGAGCCTCTCTTCCATTGCCCTTGTCTTTTACTTTCTTCACATTGTTTGGATCATCTGCGAACGTATTTAAAAATGCATTTACAGACTCAGACAGGTCATTTACATTAATAGGGAACAAAAACGGTCTTAAAATTGATCGCTGCGTGTGTGTAATTACCTAATTGTAATTACTCACTTGTGTTTATGGGAAAGATACCTTTTCTCGTAACTCCCCATCTCCTGGTTGGTTCCATTTTTTTGCTCAATGGTACTTATCATATTTGTCCTTAAAACTATGAACTGAGTTAGTATTAACAACTTCCTCGCATAGAAAATTCCAATCATCAACTACTCTTACACTAAAAAAGTACTTCTTTACATCCTGCAAAGAAGTTTTCTTACAAATCTTCAAACTACGACCTGTAGTTCTAGAACCAGCCATAGAAAAATATTGATCCCTATCCAATCTGTCAATACCATGAAGGAATTTAAAAACCGTCACCATATACCCCATCAATCATATAGCTTTGAGTGATTTAAGTATTATACCCTCAGCCTCTCCTCATAACTGAGATTGCGTATTTCTGGTATCAGTTCGTGGCATGTCTCTGAACTTTTTCCAACTTAACTACGTGCTTTTTCAAGTGTGGAATCGAAACGGGGGATTATTATTCAAGCTTTGGCCTCACATAGCTTACATAAATATTTCTGAACAATTCCTTGTCTATGTGCCTGAAAGCTACACTTACATTTGCTAAGATAGCATATGCTGCCCTTACTATGCCATTTATGTGCATTCCTGGAGACAAATCTGCCAGTATGTTTACCCCTAGATCTCTCTCATTCTCTGTCTCTTAAAGTTCTGCTCCTGCTATTAAGAATCCAAGCTTGGGCCTTCTCGCACTTGTACCCATTCTCATTACCTTATATATTGAAGTACTAAATTTTATTAGCCATTTTCCTGACCACTCTTGTAGAATATTTGGGTCTTCCTGAAATTCTCTACCATTGTTTTTGTGTACGTGTGTGTGTGTTTACTCAAATGTATTAAGTTAACTGTGCTCACTGGAATAATCCTATACTTGTACCTATATATATATATATATATATATATATATATATATATATATATATATATATATATATATATATATATATATATATATATATATATATATATATATATATATATATATATATATATATATATATATATATATATATATATATATATATATATATATATATATATTTTATTTTTTTTTATTTTTTTATTTTTTTTTCCCGCGAAATTGCAATAACGCCCCCCAAAAATAATACTAAAAAACTCGGACTTTGCGAATAACGCCCCCCCCCCCAATTTTTTTATTCTTCTTCTTCTTTTGGTGACACCAGGATGGTCCAAAAAATTATAAAATAAAACAGCCTTTATCAGGTTGCAAAGAGAAACAGATGGAGAGTGTAATGACCTGTCAGATGTGAAGGGATTATAAAAGATGTGTAATGAATATCCAGCTCTCTGCTGGGTGCTAATACCTCTGCATTACTCTCATGATGTCTATTCCAAAAATTCTCCTTAGATATTATTATTATTATTATTATTATTATTATTATTATTATTATTATTATTATTATTATTATTTTTAACAATAATTTTCGTTTGATGATGATTGTGGAGATTATTATTATTATTATTATTATTATTATTATTATTATTATTATTATTATTATTATTATTATTAATATTATTATTATTATTATTATTAATATCATTATTATTACGAATTTGTAATTAAACCATGATTTTTACAATAAATAATGTAGTTTTGGTTGAATGAACAAGAGTTAATTAAAGATGCCTCTCTCTCTCTCTCTCTCTCTCTCTCTCTCTCTCTCTCTCTCTCTCTCTCTCCAACATTCTATTCTACCCAATAGGGTGGGTGTATATATAATGTATAATGATGATGATCTTTTCTTAATGTAATCCTCTTTGTACTGGTGGAAGAAGCCTCCGCAGGCACTTATTTACTATATTTAAAAAAAAAAAGAATTAATATAGTAAATAAGCACCCGCGGAGGCTTCTTCCACCAGTACAAAGAGGATTACGATAAGAAAAGATCATCATCATTATACATTATATATACACCCACCCTACCTCTGTCTTATGTTTATCTAATCTACATTTGAAGGTGTCTAAGGTATTGGCATTTATTATCCTACTTGGAATACTCTACGGTATTATCAAGCCAATTTTCACCAATTTCCCTTCTGAACCTAAATTTATCAAGATTAAATCCATTACCCATTACGAGTTCTGGTTTGATCATGAATTTTTTAAACTTTATTAATATCACCCTTGTTAATCCCTTTAAACCATTTATACACCTCAATCATATCCCCCCTAACTCTGTGCCTCTCTAGAAATGTAGATAAAGTTTTTTTAATCTGTCATATGATAGATTTAGGCATTGCATAATTAATTTTTTTTTTCGTTTTTTAGTCTTGCTTTGGTTATTTATAATTCTTATTTTATCTTTGTATACATTTGCAGAGAGAGGTTCGTTCTCCTGCATCCTCCTCCTCTTCTACCTCAAAAGTTACTTGCTCACTGCCACCATGCATGTCCCAGTGTACTGTATAACTGTTGCCCACTGCATAATAGAGTAAAGTATAGTAATGTATGTTAATTTCTAGCTGTAAAGTGAATATGAATATCTTTTGTATACTCTTAAAAATAGATACAGGGCTTTCTGCTTTGCAATGTAGTAATAAAATGTTTTTTTACTTATCTTATATCTTTGGCATGGTGTGTCTATGTAAGGTTTGGAACATATCTATGCCCTTTATCATTGTTTCCTATGGAAAATAGCTTATTTTTTCACGCGATTTTCCATTTACCCGACACTTCTGAGAACCTATCTAGGCATTATTCTGAGAACTAGGTATATATATATATATATATATATATATATATATATATATATATATAT
This sequence comes from Halocaridina rubra, assembly GCA_037179515.1. Classification (NCBI taxonomy): domain Eukaryota; kingdom Metazoa; phylum Arthropoda; class Malacostraca; order Decapoda; family Atyidae; genus Halocaridina; species Halocaridina rubra. Next base: position 34,050 of record JAXCGZ010002571.1, read on the forward strand.
ATATATATATATAATATATATATATATATATATATATATATATATATATATGAATCATTTTTTACCCCGACCGGGACTCGAACCTAGGACTTATGATTACTAAGCTATAAGGTTGAATTCCTTTTAACCTTCTGTAGTGTAGTGGTAGCGCCTTGATTTAGTAATCATAAGTCCTAGGTTCGAGTCCTGGTCACGGTAAAAAATTATTCATGTTTTCACATATGTAATGTGCTTATTTGGTTATTTCATGGCCCGAATGAGATTGGGAATTGAATTAAATGCTAAAATGAAGCCACGAGTGAGGTTGGGGAATCTGTAATATGAACATAGTGGCATTCAGATAGAATGCGTTCATTCCTAAGTATAGCAGATATAAGCTATAAGGTTGGATTCCTTTTAACCTTCTGTGGTGTAGTGGTAGCGCCTTGACTTAGTAATCATAAGTCCTAGGTTCGAGTCTCAGTCGGGGTAAAAAAAAAATGATTCATGTTTTCACAATGTAATGTGCTTATTTGGTTATTTCATGGCGCGAATGAGATTGGGAATTGAATTAAATGCTAAAATGAAGCCACGAGTGAGGTTGGGGAATCTGTAATATGAATATAGTGGCATTCAGATAGAATGCGTTCATTCCTAAGTATAGCAGATATAAGCTATATGGTTGGATTCCTTTTAACCTTCTGTGGTGTAGTGGTACCGCCTTGACTTAGTAATCATAAGTCCTAGGTTCGAGTCCCGGTCGGGGTAAAAAATGATTCATGTTTTCATATATGTAATGTGCTTATTTGGTTATATATATATATATATATATATATATATATATATATATATATATATATATATATATATATATATATATATATATATATATATATATATATATATATATATATATATATATATATATATATATATATATATATATATATATATATATATATATATATATAT
>JAXCGZ010002571.1:40000-47334 GCA_037179515.1 Halocaridina rubra
TTTACGTGATTTTCTATTTACCCGTCACTTCTGAGAACCTATCTCCACGTTCTTCCAAGAACAAGGTATATATATATATATATATATATATATATATATATATATATATATATATATATATATATATATATATATATATATATATATATATATATATATATATATATATATATATACATGCAACAATCTACTATCTTCCCATATTTCTCACAAAAGATGTCATACATTTCTTGTACAGATTTGTTGTAAAATAAGGTTCTCCAGTCAATAACTGCAAAAAGCTCATTCATTTTGATGTAATCTCCTTTCGGATAGTTCCTCCTCATGTCCTCAGTGCCTCTACTCTCAGGCAGAATATCTTCAATGATATACTCCATCAACAACAAACTGGTCACTCTTTCCAATTGGTGGTTCATACTCAATTTTTTCAATATCCAACACATTATCTGTGAATACTAGATCAATTAGTGATGGCTCATCCCCACCCCTGGCCCTCGTTGGTTCCATTACATGTTGTTGTAGGAAATTCCCTTGTAGACAATCTAGGAATCTTGCCCCGAATGAGTCCTCACCACTGTGTGGGTCGAGACTTATCCAATCTATCTCTTTATGATTAAAATCTCCCATAATCAAAATCCTACATTATTTTTTCCCGTGCCATGTTAACAACTGAGTTTATGACTTCAATAGTACCTATATGACTTTCCTCATAAACTTCTAGCCTATTCTGGTTCCTTGGTGGGCTATATACAACAGTTATTATAATGCTCTCTGACCCAATATTTATGCGAGCAACAAGAAATTCCTTGAACTCACTTTCCATAGCAAAGTTTATTTCTTCAGCTTGAATCCTTTCATTTATGAGCAGTGCTATCCCTCCACCAGTCCTCTCAGATCTTTCAACCCTTAGTATTCTGAAGCCCTTAGGAAAAACTGTGACACTGTTTATGTCCTCACTCAACTTAGTCTCTGTAATTGCTACTATATCTGCCTTACTGTTGTGAATCCTATCTTTTAATTCTACTGCCTTACCAGCTAATCCATCAGCATTTGTGTATAACAATCTTAATGAGGCCCCATCCCCTGATCTTCTGTCATTTTCTTCTTTATCTCCCCTTTGTCTGGAAGAACTCTGAAATGAAAATTTTTCTTCTCCTTCATTTCTTTCCTCATTTAACCTTCTTGCCTCTTGCAACAAGTTTTTGATCTTTCCCATCTCTTCCTGTGTTCTGTTTCGTCTAATGAACACTTCTTTGAATTCTTGAAGGTCTTTTAGACTTTTTTTTCTCAACGATATTTCCCTACATGTTTCCCCTCTCTCAAAGGTTACTTTTGTTGGTCTCAGCTTTCCCTCCCTCGAATATTTACCTAGTTGGTGTATGTTTACAATATCCTCAGGACCACAAACTACTCCAAGCTTTCTTATCAGGTCTACAACCCTAGCTTTATTTTCTTCAAGTCTCCCCTGCCATGTTGGCTCCTGGGATTTGCTTATGCCTGAGATTACCACTGTCTTCTCCTTATCAAGTGCCTGTTTGTTGAGTGGGTTTGCCCTTTCCATCACAACGTCTTTCATTTTTTCGATTACTATCTCTTTATAGTCAACTGGTTGTTTGTTTTCCAGTGCCACCACCTTTACAGCCTCTTTTAAAGTAGGTGTAATTCATGCCAGGGAGAAATGGTTCGATAATGGGTGTAAAGGAGCTAAGGAGTGGAGAGACAAATGCTGGAAAAGGTATAGGAGGAGAAAAAACATAAATGCCTGGCAAACCTACAAAAGAGCAAGAAATGACTACCTAAGTAAAAGGAGAGAGGCAGAGAGAGACCAAGAGAGGGACATCACCAGGAAGGCTAAAGAAAATCCCAAGCTTTTCCACAGCTTTATCAGAGGAAAACTGAAGGTAAAAGAACAGGTTTTAAGGCTAAAGAGAGCGGATGGAAGCATCACTGAGACGGATGAAGAGATCTGCAAAGAATTGAACAAGGAGTTTCAGTCAGTATTTACAGTAGAAAATACCCCATCCCCTCAGATTGCAGAGATAGAAGCTCAAGGGCCGGTATTAGAGAACATCAACCTTACAGCCACAGAGGTATGCAAAGCGCTGATGGATTTAGATGTTCATAAAGCTACAGGTCCCGATGACATATCCCCTCATGTGCTTAAAAAATGCGCAAACTAAATATCAGTGGCACTAAGTATCATATTTAAAAAGTCAATGGAGTCAGGGGAGATTCCAAGATGCTGGAAACAAGCAAATGTGATACCTATCTTCAAAAAGGGAAGGAGGGATACGGCTCTGAACTATAGACCAGTTTCCTTGACCAGCATAGTTTGCAAAGTTATGGAGAAACTACTAAGGAAACATATCTCTCTTCACTTGGAATCCTTCAACTTTTTGGCAGTGAGGCAACATGGCTTCAGAGAAGGTAGATCAACAGTAACAAACTTATTAGAATTTTTTGATGAGGTAAGCCGTTCTTATAGGAAAGAGAGGGCTGGGCAGATTGCATATTCCCAGACTTCCAGAAAGCTTTTGACACTGTTCCACATGGGAGACTTATTAGGAAGCTGCAAACAATGGCTAGAATAGGTGGAAATGTTTTGGAATGGATAAAAACTTACTTAGAAGGAAGGGAACAGAGGGTTAGAGTAAGACACTCAGTGTCTGAATGGAGAAGAGTTAGTAGTGGAGTTCCACAGGGTTCAGTTTTAGGGCCACTTTTGTTCCTTGTATATGTAAATGACCTACCAGAGTCTGTAAATTCATTCATGAATATGTTTGCAGATGATGCAAAGATTGTGAAGAAAGTAAAAAACGAGAACAATGGTAGAGAACTTCAGGAGGATCTAAATAATCTGCATGAGTGGTCAGAAAAGTGGCTAATGAAATTCAATACTTCAAAATGTAAGGTAATGAGAATGGGTACAAGTGCAAGAAGGCCCAAGCTTGACTACTCGGTGGCTGGAGTACAACTTCAAGAGACAGAAAATGAGAGAGACCTAGGAGTAAACATACTGGCAGATTTGTCTCCAGAAATACATATAAATGGCATAGTAAGGGCAGCATATGCATTCTTATCAAATGTAAGGGTAGCCCTCAGGCACATGGACAAGGAAATGTTCAGAAATATTTATGTAACCTATGTGAGGCCAAAACTCGAATATGCAGCCCCCTTTTGGAATCCACACTTGAAAAAGCACATAGCTAAGCTTGAAAAAGTTCAAAGACATGCCACGAAACTGGTGCCAGAAATACGCAATCTCAGTTATGATGCGAGGCTGAGGGAATTAGACTTACCATCACTCGAAGCTAGAAGAGTAAGGGGGGATATGGTGACAGTCTTTAAATTCCTTCATGGTTATGATAGAGTGGATAGGGATCGATATTTTGATATGGCTGGCTCTAGAACTAGAGGTCATAGTTTGAAGCTTCGTAAGAAAACTTCTTTGCAGGATGTAAGGAAATACTTTTTCAGTGTAAGAGTAGTTGATAATTGGAATTGGCTAAGCGAGGAGGTAGTTAATGCTATCTCAATCCATAGTTTTAAGGACAGGTATGATAAGTATCACTAAGTCTAAAATGGAACCGATGAGGAGACGGGAAGATACGTGCTTTGGGCTCTTTCCCGTAAACACAATTAGGTAATCACAATTAGGTAATCACAAGTTCATTGGTATTTATGGATTTTACATCCTTAGAATTTTTCTATTCCAGTACATGTTTACATGAAAAACAGTAAGTACAATAGATTCTTTCTGTTAACCTACGACTATTCTCATACTTATTACTGAATTAATCTCCCTCTTACCCGCAATCTGCTGCCATGTGTTGGGTCGAGATAGGTAAAGTCAGAGTAAAGGACAAAGACCCCTCAGGGGAATCTAATAACCACAGGGAAGATATATTCAAATGCTTCAGTAAAGGCAATGCTATTGTCTATAAAGTAATCCATAACCAGAATGGATTTATATTGGTCCTTGTTGTGTGAATGGAGAGTTGTTAAGATTCTGTTTTACTAAGGGAACTCAAAGCACTGAACTCTGTTAATAGCTCACAAGCAGACAGGACAGATATTTGTACTTGAACACCCCACCCGTATACCACTACTCGGTTAAATGAAACTCAGAATTCAACTTTCTATTAATTTTGGAAATGCAATGACATTAAAAGAATTTAATGCATTTTTTTAATAAAATTTTTATGAAATTGTGACAGAGTGTTTCGCTCAATGTCAACAGAGGCTGTTAGATGCCTTATTAAATAAATTAGTAACATAACTGTTATTTTCTAACTAAAAAAATTAATTCCCTTTAAGATAACTGTTATTTTCTAACTAATAAAATAATTCCCACTTCTTGACTTTCGCAGATTATGATTATTTGCAATTTGTATTTTAGCTTATAGCTAATTGTAAAAATAGCTTATTTACTCTTCTTGTACGTGTAGAAGTATAGCCCCAATATAAAGGCTGCTCCTATTTTTCTGTCTGCTCAGAGCCAAGAAAATTAAGAAACAAATAACCAGTAACCTAACTTTTCATTATTATTCTCGTTTTATTTTATTTGCTTCCACTTGTTGCACCTAAAAATACTGTCTCTCCCTTGCATCTCTGCTATAATTGCCTGCCAGGGACCACCACTAAAATAGTCCTTAAAATGAAATCAGAGCCAATTACTGCTCTAGGAATGTCTCCTACAGATGACGTCACGAGGCACAAGGAGACGCTCTCTTTTGGCGCCGAGACTGCCCAGAGGCAACATCTCGCCTGGGTAGTCTAAGTTTATTTCTAATCCTAAATTACGTGGCATCTTCACAGGAATTCATCTAGAACAACAAGGAATTCATCTAGCACAACAAGGTGAGGGATAGTGTATGGTAAAGCTCGTGGGTCAAGCAAATTGGTTTATTTTCGAGAATTAGTTACATTCGTTACTGGATAAATCTTATGGATTTTTATTCTCTGATTCCATTCCCATACACACGAAATTTTGTAGATTACCAAACTGGAATCTCACATGCCAAAGTTAATTCCTTAACCTGTAAATTACAGCTGACATACATTGCTGAGAAGTTTCTTTTCACTGAATGTGATAAACAAAAATCTCATCCTCTGAAGACTAGTTATGAGCCCGTAAAAATCTATCTCTCTTCCTAATGAATTCTAATTTCATTTCACCCCTTTCTATCATCGTAAATAAAGTGTTTTACTTCAAAAACTCGTCAATAAAGCTATTTGCCAAAAAAAGCAAAATTGCAAATATTCAAAAGGTAATTTTTCCCAGTTGGCTATGCAAATATTTCTTGTTAACCACAATTTAATGAATGCATACCGTATTTATCTTGCTAATTCTTCATATGTTGGGGATAAAGTGTTTTGAGTTATAAGTTGCAAATACCTCAAAAGGTGGTTTTGCACCCCTTTTTTTTCATTGCAAAGTTCTTGATAACTAAAAGTGAATGAATACTGTATTTATCTCGTAGATTCTTCCTTTATCCTAAATAGAGTGTTTTACCATATTAATTTCATATCAGGAATAAGCATTGCAACTTTTGTGGTTGCCCACAATTTAAAGAATACATACAGTACTGTATTTGTCTTGCTTATTCTTCATTTATTGTGAATATATTATTTTCTTTAAAACCAGTAAAGAATTAATGTTTTGTATGCTATTATGGTAGCATAAATATTTCTGGTTAGCTGTGAATAACCTATATATATTCATCCAGTAGAATGACATTGGAAACTCATTATATGTGTGCTCATGCTTTCAGTTTCCCATTATAAACAGTGTGTCATTTCTGTTTCTGAAATTGCAGTGTCCTGTATTCTACTCTGCCTGTGTGACAGAGGTAATCATCGAGTTGAGGCCAAAGTCTTGGCATACGTCCGTGGTGCCGGGAAACGAACTCATACTCACCTCCTCCGGGATTCGAGGCAGCATTTCATAAAATCTAATTTGAGAAATTTAATTCAATTCTTTTAATGTCATTGCATTTCCAAAATTAAAAGAAAGTTGAATTCTGAGTTTCATTTAACCGACTAATGGTATTAGACATGGGGTGTTCAAGTACAAATATCTGTCCTGTCTGTTTGTGAGCTCTTAACCGAGCTCGGTACTTTGAGTCCCCTTAGTAAAACAGAATCTTAAAAAAACACTCTAGCATCATTAAAACCCCCCCACAGATTTGGCGCCCGAACAGGGACCCGAACAGACAGACTGATTTTATAAATTTATTTTTATTTTGCTTTTTAACATTGCACATGAAACCCGATTACCATTGGCTCGATTATTGGAATGAATGAATCTTAGGCTGCACACGAAAATTTTCGCGCTAGAAACGTTGCGGATAAGAAATTTTTCTTTATTTTCAATATTGATTATGGTAACTAATATTTTCTTGTTTCCCATGTGGTAAACAATATTTCAGGAAATCTACATGAGATTATGTGGTAACAGACTTTAGAAATTTTGCATGACGAGAAGACGTGTTATATAAAATTTCATTTATTTGCGTGATAAGATTGAGTTTTAAAGCATTCGTGTTTTATATATCCGTTAAAGGGTGATACTTGTTAGGAATTGTTTATATTTCCTTAGGATTTAGGAATTGGGAGAAAGCATATTAAGTATTTTTGCTTATAATTGTGTTTTATACTCAAGCATTGACTGCTCATAGATTGGAAGAAAAACTTTGGTGTCATTTATCGAGCCTAGGCTAAGCCTTTCATGTGTCTGAGTTGTCACATGAAAATAAATTTTCTCATTACTAGTAGAAATGTGTAATCTGGCTGCCTAGTAAGCTGTTAGCTTATCGTTGGTGTATTTTGCATAGGATCTGTGCCCTTTTTGGTAACACTCCAGAATTTTACTTACGACATTTTATTTGTGGGTACTGCCATATACGCGCTCATACGCAGGCACGACCACGATACTGTACTTGTTCGTATTACTTACGACATTTTATTTGTGGGTACTGCCATATACGCGCTCATACGCAGGCACGACCGCGATACTGTACTTGTTCGTATTACTTACGACATTTTATTTGTGGGTACTGCCATATACGCGCTCATACGCAGGCACGACCGCGATACTGTACTTGTTCGTATTACTTACGACATTTTATTTGTGGGTACTGCCATATACGCGCTCATACGCAGGCACGACCGCGATACTGTACTTGTTCGTATTACTTACGACATTTTATTTGTGGGTACTGCCATATATGCGCTCATACGCAGGCACGACCACTATACTGTACTTGATTGTACTCTCAGGCACTGGGTGCTAGTCGGTAAAATTCGTTGTTACTCTTTCCTTTCATTTGCAC
>JAXCGZ010002572.1:2500-10000 GCA_037179515.1 Halocaridina rubra
TTCACTCTCGAGAAGTTACAATTTTTTTTCTCTGTATAATATCTGTTAAATATATTCTCTGTAGCTGATCAGAAATCAAATAAATACTTCAAAAACTTTATCCTAAAAGGATTTTACATACCTTTATTGTTAAAATATTTGCGCTATGCCGTCGTTTCATTCATCTTTACTTCAAATAAAGCCTTTTTTAATTTATATTTTATATTCATGCTTTCAAAATAAGGATCTTTTGTATCCGTCCCCTTGATTTTCTTTGATTTCAGTCTTTTAGAAATAAGTATAGCTGGTATGTGGCAATATTTGAGCCCTCCTTCCAAACAAATATATAAGTAATATAAATGTATAAATAAAGATAAAAAATAAAAATATACATAAAAAAATAATTATTATCATAAAAATAAAAACCTACACAAGTGTACTTGACATATGGATAAGCAGTAAAATCAAATGAAAATAAGTACAAAGATAAATAAATAAATAAATAAATAATAGAATAAGCAGACAAAATGGGGTTCAAATAAATATAAAAAAAAAATAAACAGCTAAAAACCATATAGTGACTCTCTTCGAATACTAACTAATGCTACTTTACCTAGTCTTCCCAGACTAAATATTATACCACATATATGTGTGTGTGTGTGTGTGTGTGTGTGTGTGTGTGTGTGTGTGTGTATGTGTGTGTGTGTGTGTGTGTGTGTGTGTGTGTGTGTGTGTGTGTGTGTGTGTGTGTGTGTGTGTGTGTGTGTGTGTGTGTGTGTGTGTGTGTGTGTGTGTGTGCGGTAGGATTTTACCCTATGATTATATCACGGTTTGTCTTCCCATATGCGTGCCAACAATATCCAAATCACCCTAATATACGAGAGTAAAGCACTTGAACAATATTTTATACGTTATACATTAAGAATGATGAAGCTATTGAAAATAATTGACATATATATATATATATATATATATATATATATATATATATATATATATATATATATATATATATATATATATACATAAGCCATAGCATTAAATGAATACAAGTTATTAATAAAAATATGGAGAGATTTATCTCATTTGTAGTCTTATAACGCAGCTTTAAGGATTAATTTCAAAATAAAAGATATTTTATTCCTACTTTTTTAATCCGGAAGCTTTCAATGTTTTAAAATATGCATTATGTAATTAACATTTCACGTGGGTGTGATTATATATATATATATATATAATATATATATATATATATATATATATATATATATATATATATATATATATATATATATATATATATATATATATAAACAGATCATCAAAGATCTCTACATGCTAAGCATCATCTTCCAGCTGTTTAAACATCATCCTAATGTTGCAGTACAAGAGGATCTCATTCTCGTAAAAACATTATGTACCCTCGTTAGAGCCCCACATTAGTGATTCTTAAACCTTCCACTCTCATTTACCCCTTCAGCTTAAGGTATATCACCATTTACCCCTTCCTCCCATGCCATCTGGGTATAGTGTATTAATTCTAATATTCACATGGGAAACAGTTATTCTTTGCCACGTACAATTTTCATCCTCAGATCGAACATTGTCGCTTGGATGAGAATCACTACTGTTAATGTATGCGAACAATTTAACCAAAAGTTAACTCATCGTTTGATGTTTGGCGTTTTATCCAATTTCCCAGGCTTAACTATTACGGGAATTAATACTGATAAAGTACTGTACAGTAAATTTAAGAGTCACATTATCACAGTCATTCAGTATTTACGAAGGCTCAAATAAAGAATAAAATATGATAATTAGGAAACAACTGAAGATGGGTGCCAGAGAAGTTGGACTGCAATAAATGATGCAATATAAAATTTCTGGATAAATAAGAAGGGTCATAGCATTTTATGTATATACATCACGTCCATTCGTTAAGTATTAGTTCAAATAAAAAGAATACATATGTTTTCTCGCAGTAAATGTACACAGAGGCTAAAAATAAGGCAAGAACAAAGGCTAGATAACATTTGCGTTTATGAAAGATATTTCTTGCTCGCAAACAGGCAATATTGCAAATAATGAATATCTTTTTATGCTCCTGTCATAACAATATTATTAATAATCCCAATATATTAATAACAAATCTTCATTGTAAATATAAGAATGCTTAGTTCGTATAAGGAAATATAGACTGTAAAAATAAGCTGTCAGAAATGTAATGAAATGGCATTCCATTTACCTGAATGTTTTGAAAGGGACTGAAATAGCAATTTACACAGGATGAAAAACGCAGAGAAAGAAAGAATGAAGATATTCAATTTCGGAGAGAGAGAGAGAGAGAGAGAGAGAGAGAAGAGAGAGAGAGAGAGAGAGAGAGAGAGAGAGAGAGAGAGAGAGAGAGAGAGAGAGAGAGAGAGAGAGTACAACGTAACAAGCTGAAATACAGACAAGCTAAAACATATCTAAAAAGAGACAAATATTTTATATTAAATCGACTTATATTAATGACATTACCAAGTGATATGTCAGTTAGTGTTATTGAGAGAGAACATAATATATATATATAAAGAGATAATAGGAATAAGACTGTACTTGCTCAGTGGCATTTACTTTGAGTCTGTAAGAAGTGCCATTGTAATTTACTGCCTTGGGCATAATATTCATTTGCAGGCAAGATTTTGTGTTTATGATGGTACGATTTACCTGTATCATTCCATAAATAAAATCCAGTCAGTGAATGGAAACTGCATTATGATTTCTAACGAACCCATACAAAAGTTGACTGGCAATACGATATTAACGAGGACGCAACTGAGTGACTTCTTTCAGGCGAACTCCTAAATCGGGACAAAACAGAAACCTTTAAAATCCTGCAAGAAATACATTAATATCCATGAGGGAAAACGATCCCATCTGGCTTTGAAAGGTTTTCTGTTTACAAGAGAGTATGAACCGTCAGGCTGAGAAAGGTATTACAAAAATGACTAAAAATATGTATTCGTAATTGAGCTGAAGTAAAGTCTCCCATTCCATGAAGTTCAGAATTGTCTTTCAATTGTCTCCTGAACATCATAAGATAAATTCATTAAATAATTACTTAGATTGTGCACAAGGACTAATAGGATAGGGACATATAAATACCAAGTCAGGGTTCAGCTGTCAGAGTGGTGTTTTCAACTCTATAGGATATGACACACTTTCGTTAACGATACACTTGCTTCCTTTATATTATTATTATATTTTATTATCATTATCATCATCATCATCATCATCATTATTATTATTATTACTATTTTTATTATTATTATTATTATTATTATTATTATTATAATTATTATTATTATTATTATTATTATTATTATTATTATCTTTTATTATTATTTTTATTATTATTATTATTATTATTATTATTATTATTATTATTATTATTATTATTTTTATTATTATTATTATTATTATTATTATTATTATTATTATTATTATTATTATTATTATTATTATTATTATTATCATAAATTTTCCTTATATATTCCTTGCGCATAACTTAAAAAATCTTCGAGCAACAACTGAAAACCATCACAAATATTCCTCTTCTTTTAAGCTTATTCCAAATAATCCTATTGCTAACTAAACACAGCCATCAAAACACACTATCATTCTTAATATATGATTAGCTACATCTTTCGAAACATACATCATCTGTTATCAGTGATTATTCTTGGGGATTAAAAAAAACTAATGATACAATGAATCTGTTCCGCCTTTCATCACACTCACAGCTGACTAGGTTTAAAATCAAGCTAACTTATATCATTAATAATTCAACAGTTGCATCCAAAAGCATTGGCTGCTTTCCGCTAATTATGCAGTGGACAAGATATATTCTTAAGACGAATGTCTTCGCTGTGACATAAACAAAGTGTTTGAGCTGTTATCTGCAATTAGTGTTCGCGTTATGCAAATTGTTTAATCTCTATATAAGCATTTACTTATAAACACATATGTTACGATGAAAGAGACGTCTAAAAGAAGCACTTATGAATATTTTTTTTCTTGGTGTTGTCTGTGCCAAGGCAAAAAGATGAGAAGCATTTCGGCAGAAGACATGTGTACAGCGCGGAAGAGCAGCTGATATCTAACGGGTGACACACTAATAAACATATAAAAAGCAGAGCGATCCCTTCATATACAGTGTCATATCAACATGAGAGAGAGAGAGAGAGAGAGAGAGAGAGAGAGAGAGAGAGAGAGAGAGAGAGAGAGAGAGATTTTAATGTGAAAAATCCCATTTAATAATATATATAACGTAATGCTCCTAAGGTCATAAACTGATATATATATACTTTGCCTCTTTATGATAGAGTTTTATTCCTGGCTATTCTACACCTAGAAATATTACACCAGCTATAGAATTCATCAACGATATTTCAGTAAATGACAAGATAAGAAAGCAGATAATAAAACAGATAAAAAATCAAATGCAAAAAGCTATGTTAGGTTACGTTACTTTGGCTAAGTTAGATTAAGAAGAGCTATTTAGTAGCACTAGCTCATTCTTAGCGGCTGCAACCAATTCCACCTCAGTACAGTGATCTGATGTGATCGGTTTTACGTCACGAACTCCCTTTTCTGCAAAAGGTTACGACGGTGCTTTGATTTGACAGGTGAAATCGTTACCCTGAGTGCATGCCCTTGCTAACATCAGACCGTGGCGGGCCGAGAGGCCCTCGAGCTGACGCCTCAGAGTCGCGGCCGCTACTGCTTTCCCACAGTCATATATACTACTACACCTCAGGACAGTAATAACTTCAAATAAAGTACGTTTAAAAATAAATAAATAAATAAATATTTGGTTAGATGCAATTGGTATTTTACTAAGATTATAACAAGAGAATAGTTAAATTAGAGATAAAATTAAAGCTATGAAATTATGTACTAGCAGTATCAACAAATGGATATAAATTCATCTATTTTTTGAAATTTAATATTTTTTTTTTCAAGGCAACGTTTGTCCTGCAAAAAAATTAATACAGTAAAAAAGTAATATAACGGTATATTCAAAGTGCATAAAAAAGCATAAAATATGACTATATCATCTAAAAATGGAGATGGATTTTTCGATTCGTTCTGTGATAATAGCAATGAATGGATAGGGGTCACAGTTATCTACCGTCCCTGAAATGCTATGCAAGAGAATATCCAATGATATTTATCAGTCAGTTCATATATACATATAAATCTAAAATAGGCGATGAATGGAGGAGAATATGCTCAGGAGGAAATGTTTAAGATCACTTGCAAAATTGGTTACATTTCATATGCGCTAATCCAATTTAGTCTTTTCTCAATTGGGTGCGAATATTTCACGTCATATGGATAAAATCACATCATGATTTTCGTGACGTATTATCATTCATTTTAAGTTAGAGTTAAGTATGTCAATAAGCTTTTTTCTGAACGGACGGAATGCGCGATATTCCTAACTTGATGCCCAATTTAAAGAGATTTTATGCCCAAATGACACGCCAATGTGACGATATTAAACGATTCATTTAAAATTGGACTTACAATGAATGTGAAGCATAAAAATGCTTAACACTTGCTGGGGAAAAAAAAATTGCCTTTGCAGTAAGCGGAAAAAAACAAAAGTTAAAATTGATTGTAACAGGAGAGAAATTGAGAAAAAAAAAATGGTCTTGCAGCAGGTGAGGGACACATTTTTTTTATAGTTGGAAAGACGTTGACAGTACGTGAGAGAAAAAATACTGACCTGGAGAACTTGGAGAGAAGGGATATGGTGTTAAAATATGAATATACTTACTCCGTGTTCCCCTGCGTGATGTAAAAGTAGACTAAATGGGACATGCGAGGGGATTGGGAATCCCACCCAAAGAAAATACTCCCCATTATAAGGAGAACTGACTTTTGTATATATAGTTAACAAATACAAGCTGATGTGAAGATATAAAAATCAACCCACGATTTGACATTCATCTGGTAAATTTTCTCTTCTAAAGCTTTTTAGTTTATCGCTCCACTAACAATGAAGACTGAAATAAAATAAGTAAAAATTGCTACTTGAACAATAATAAACTAACCCATAAATAATGAGATACAAACTAAGTCAAGATATAAATCATAGACGAACAAAAGGAAATTATTCATAAATATTAACACCAGGAGACTCTATATAGTTTGTTTTTACGACTAAAAACACCTATTAAGTTAGCAAGATGACTTTGCAAATAATAATAATAATAATAATAATAATAATAAAATAATAATAATAATAATAATAATAATAATAACAATAATAATAATAATAATAATAATAATAATAATAATAATAATAATAATAATAATAATAATAATAATAATAATAATAATAATAAAAATAATACTGAAAGGGATATAAATATCTCAGTGATACATTGCATGTGTCATCGACACCGAATAATTTCTAGCCGTTTATATAATGATAGTCGAGTTTTATCTATAGGAGATAAATAATTGACTCTTTAATTCTATAAAAAAAAAAAACATATCTTCTATTTCATATTCTTTGGTAATGAGAGGAAACGAATAAAATGCCTCCATACTTTTTTTACTGGACAATGCCCTGAATGTTAATGCGGATAAAATATAGTAATATAATATTCCCTGTAATCACAAGTATTAATAATTTCCAGCCAACTCCTTTATTGGTGCGAAAGTTGAAGGACGTTTTTGCTAATATTTAAATACGTGTGAAGGATTTATTTACTATACTGTGCTTTAGGATAATTGCGAGAAAATGAGAGAAAATAACTTTCAAAATATAAAGTGCGATGGATGAACTAAGATACACACACACACACACACACACACATACACACACACACACACACACACACACACACACACACACACACACACACACACACACACACGATAAGTATCACTAAGTCTAAAATGGAACCGATCAGGAGACGGGAAGATACGAGCTTTGGGCTCTTTCCCGTAAACACAATTAGGTAATCACACACACTCTTATTCGAACCAAAGGACTAGAAGAGTGAAAAGGGCAAAATGCAAAAACACACACACAAAAATACACCGATATGGCAATAAATGAATAAATAAAGTAAATACATGAATAAATTATAAACATTTAATTAAAGAATTAATTTATTCATTAATTAGTTGATTAAAATGCATTGGGATCACTTACATTTATGATAATAATTATCCGCATCGAAAAACAAACCTAATTGATTTAGGCGGTATTTTTTCGAATATGTTGCACGTTCAGACATCAAAACAATTTTGTTTTCCATAGAGAAAAAGAAAATAGAGAAATAGAGTCACCACCAAATATCAACATCCCCCGTCAAAAACAATGTAATAATATTAACAACGGTATTAATTCGGCAAAAAAAAGGAGCTCTCCATGGTCTAAATCTCTACTTGCAAGAAAGCATGAGAGAATCTTAACTGACTATGAAGAGTAATGAAATTAAAAACATACATAATTAA
>JAXCGZ010002572.1:12500-27500 GCA_037179515.1 Halocaridina rubra
TGCGTTTTCCTCGGTGCGATTATCGCTCAACGATGATCGTTCATGGTTCAACGATGATCGTCAAACGATTGTCTTGAGCACCAATTCTTTGTTTTTTGAATGGGGTTGTTTTGCTTCAACAACCCCATTCAAAAATGAAGAGTTAGTGCTCTACACAATCGTTTGACGATTATCGTTGAGCCATGAACGATCATCGTTAAGCGATAATCGCACCGAACCTTAAGTACCCACATAACAAAAAAGAAAATGAAATTAGAGCTATGTAAAGAGAGATGCGATTTACAATTGTGGACCATGTGATTACCTCGATGTGACTCATGTTTAAATAACATGACCAACCTCTTTTTCATTCTTTTCATCTTTATCAGGAGCTCATATGTTCATATGGGGTTGCTGCGTATCACTAGCTTCTTCCACCTCTTACGTTCACGCACGTCTTCCCTTTTCCCATTTCTATTTTTCATTTGCTTTTTTTAACCTTTCACGACTTCGGCACCCTTTGTAGTCATCCGTCGACTGTCCAGGACTTGTGTACAGGTAACATTATGCCTTTCTACTAACGAGTATAGATTGCGAGTATAGAAGGCAATGTATTGCTTACTGACTCAAGATATAAACAAAATCCACCAAAGAATATAATGCTGTATATATCGTATTGCACAGAACAGACACGTTTTCTAGCGCCCCCTAATATCTAAAAACAGATGTACACATTTATAAGCATGGAGTCTTAAACACGTTTCCTAGCGCCCCCTAATATCTGAAAACAGATGTACGCATATATAAACATGGAGTCTTAAACACTATACCATTTATTATCATAAAGGTGTGACTTACGTTCTCCATGGAATTCCGCCCGTTCCTTTGTATATCTTTTTTATTGCCAGAGAAGCGGGATCGACGGAATTGCCATTTCTGTTCTTATAAAACTTGAGCTTATGAGCAAACTCTCCAACTACAAATTTCACACATCCAACAGTATACTCAATAGACATCGTGAGTTCATAGCGTTGCCACACGAGGGACGGGGTTAGTTTCCCTTTTTTTCCAAAGTAATTCTTGCAAAGACTTAGCAGAGTAGAATTTCATAGAATTAATTCTAATTTTTCCCATGTCCTTTTCTAATTCTAATAGAGTTCTGCATTGCCAACCACGTACCCATTGTACTTGTGTGTAGAAATATGAATGAAAATATTCACTAAATATTGAGAGCAAGCATACCCCTTAGGGGTATATATACCCCAGGTTAGAAACCTCTTTTATAAAAAAATAAATGAATAAATAGCAGCTATTAAACCTAAGGCTGACTTGTGTTAAGAGAAACTTTGCTATAAATACTTAGGCTTAACTTTTGCCATCTTGGAACAGACTCTAATAAAGAGACTATACAATTCCAGAAATTTATGGAAGGCTTAAAGTTGTAGAATGCGGAATAACTAACTGTACAGTAGCGATAGAGAGAATATCTTGACTTTCTGATAATCTGATAAGAACCCTTTGGCTTAAAGAAGAATGTTCAAGAAACATCCGAAAAGTCGTAAATAAGCTTTCAATCTAAGACCCAAGAAAAGTTTGTCAAGATATCCCTAAAAAGACAGAGAAGCTTCTATTGTCTTGTTTGCTTCTCAAAAAAAAAATAAATAAATAAATAAATAAATAAAAAAGAAAATAAAAAAAATTAAAAAAAGTTTTCTACATTCCAGTAATAGATGCAGCTGGAAGTGACGTATGTTACTGAGTTCTATGATGAGAGGGAGGAGGGCGATAGTATAGAAATAGTTCATTGTGTTTAAGAGTTGACAACAACACTAAACATTCATTTATGAGATGAAAACTACACATATACCCATTGTTGGTGAATGCAAGCCATCAAGAAAACATATCCAATTGGTGAAATATTCTTTTTAAATAACAGACATGTAATATGATTATGAAAGCCTATACTTCAGATTGACTTCATGAAAATACTCTTCCACCACTTGCCTAAAATATTAAATGATGTACTTGATGAAACTTCTTTGAGAGGACTCACAGCAGGAGGAAAGATTAATACCAATTCCCTTCGTTCAAAAGGTTCAGGCACAGATATGCATTACGATACACTTTAGGAAGAGGTATTCATTCTGAAGTGCTAGCCTGCTGGCTAGTACAGTGGTAACGCGCTGGCTTCGCATTCACGAGGTCGAAAGATCGGTCCCCGTCCAAGACCGAGAGTTTAAGCTGTTTACTGGCAGGAACTGCTGTGGTTGGACATCACAGTGGGGGGTTGGGGCTTGCCCTGGCTGACGAATACCCATTGTAATGAAATGGAAATAAAGGTTAAAAATTAAACTCTCTCTCTCTCTCTCTCTCTCTCTCTCTCTCTATCTATCTATCTATCTATCTATCTATCTATCTATCTATATATATATATATATATATATATATATATATATATATATATATATATATATATATATATATATCAGTGTCAACTTTTAAAGCTAATCTGTCACCCAATAATAAGGTTAAGTCTTCTTTCTCGTTGGAAAGACTGTTGATCCTGCTCCGAAGGAGATACAGAGGCCGACGGTGATGCTGAGGAAGAGGTGGCGATGCCGCACGACGGCAAGACGAAGTCTCTGCTGGCTTCGGTCTAAAACCTTCCTAAGAAAGACTGTTGCTCCTTCTCCGAGGAAGATACAGAGGCCGACGGTGATACTGAGGAGGAAGAAGCGATGCCGTTTGGATATGTAAGGAGGAGCAGGAGGTGGAGGAGAGGAAGGAGAGTGGACCCTGGAGCATTTACGAAAGAGGAACGTCCCCTTGCATATTACGAAAGGGAACCGATCTCTTGTATTAACGCTGAAGATCCCTCGTATATTACGAAAGAGGAACAAAACCTTGTATCATTACGAAGAACTCTGTTTCTTGCGTAAGTTACGAAAGGTAGCGGAACTCTTGTATAATACGAATGGGATTCTGAAGTGTGTTACGAAAGGGAAAGGAACTATTGTATAACACGAGGACACTGCACTCTTGTATTTTGCAAAGGGGGTTGGGGTGAATGGTTTCCGCACTTTTTGCAGATGGGGTTTTCTGCACTTTTATCAGACGGGGTTTGTATGTGCATAAGTGTGTGTGAAACCCACCCATCCCTTTTCAACACTTGCATACTCGCATACCCACAGACACACATGTAGTTGGAATATATCTTATGCATATAAATAATTTTATATATATATATAATATATATATATATATATATATATATATATATATATATATATATATATATATATGCTTGGTACTTCCCAATTCCCAATATTTAAAGGCAGCTTCAAGATCTTTCAAGTTTCTATGTGTGAATGTGTGTTGGTAGTAGACCTCTGGCGCGGCTTTAATTAGCTCGTAAGCCTACTTAACCAACGAGTGTGAATGGAGAGCTGGTAGACCTCTGGCACGGCTTTAATTAGCCTGTAAGTCTCAGGCTCATGAATGGTAGAAACTTGGAGATTTGGTATCACCTTGAAAATGTTGGGAATTGGTAAGTACCAAGGGTTTATTTGCTAATGTAGTCGCCGTGGCTCAAGCGGTAGCGTCCCCGACTCTGAGGCGTCAGGTCGAGGGTTCGCGCCCCGTCACGGTCTGAGGTTAACATGGGCATGCACTCAGGGTAACGATTACATCTGCCAAAACAAGTCCTTCGCAAGAAGGCAACCGTCCTAGCCCTTGGTAGAAAAGGGAGTCCTTGACGTAAAACCGGAACAACAACAACAACTTCTCGCAGCAAATAATTCATATAAATCTTAATTTTATCTCATTGTATATTAACATGACCTAACCTAACCTAAGTTAGCCACAGCTAAAATGACTAAGAAAAGGAAGTCCCTTCTTTCCTGTTGGTAAGATTATTTCCTTTATTTTGGACGCAATTTAATAACAATCCACATCGCATCAGACAGATACCTTGCAGCAAAATAAAAATGTCTAGTCAGCATCATGAGTTCCAACAAAATGTAATCCCAAGTTATAGAGTCATATATTTCTTCCCAAAAGAAACAAGACTTTGTGAACTTGCTCGAAATGAAGCAATGAATTACTGAGAGAGAGAGAGAGAGAGAGAGAGAGAGAGAGAGAGAGAGAGAGAGAGAGAGAGAGAGAGAGAGAGAGAGAGAGAGAGAGAGAGAGAGAGAGAGAGAGAGAGAGAGAGAGAGAGAGAGAGAGAGAGAGAGAGAGAGAGTTTCATAGTGCTTTGGTATTTGTGATAATAGAAGTATGGAGTAAAAGAATATCGAATATCAACCTTACTCGTAGAGAGAAAGCATTAAGAAAAAGAAAAAGCTAGCTGCTCTCTCTCTCTCTCTCTCTCTCTCTCTCTCTCTCTCTCTCTCTCTCTCTCTCTCTCTCTCTCTCTCTCTCTCTCTTTCTCTCTCTCTCTCTCTCTCTCTCTCTCTCTCTCTCTCTCTCTCTCTCTCTCTAGAGCTGTTACTTGCTGTTTATTGACTCCATTTTATTTTATACGAAGTCTACAATGCATTTTTTCGTTTTTTTTTTTCCAAGGCATAAAGTATTCTGAACATTTTGACATTTTATATTCTATCAAAAAGGTAAAACATTGATGAAATCAATTTATCTGTTAGGGTGAAGTGATTAATAAGAAAATGACCTGAATTCGATGTAATCCACAGACACGGTTCCATAAGGTCAGTTAGGAATAATGCTTGGAAAAAAATACAGACCTAAATTTTTTAAAGATTAAAATTTAATACTTTTTTAGGAGGGAATAGTAGTCGCCGTGGCTCAACCGGTAGCGTCCGCGACTCTGAGGCGTCAGGTCGAGGGTTCGCGCCCCGTCACGGTCTGAGGTTAGCAATGGCATGCACTCAGGGTAAGGATTACATCTGCCAAAACAAGTCCTTCGCAAGAAGGCAACCGTCCTAGCCCTTGGTTGAAAAGGGAGTCCGTGACGTAAAACCGGAAAAAAAAAAACTTTTTTAGGAGTGAATAAGAAATGGGCAAAATTGCTCTCATCGACCCTGGGCACTAAATGATTAGGAAAAAAGAAATGAGGAGTGTTGTGACTTGTCATTTGCGAATTTAAACTCATCATCATTTTCTAGTTTTCTCATTTGTATATAGAAAACACGGTCAATCTTTTTAAAATTAAAACATATGTAATCTACATTTTAATGTCACTTTCTCTCTTACAAATTAATATTTATAGTATACATATTAGAGCTATTTTTATAGCAAACATGTCAGTGGGTTTTTATGAATACAAATTTGTATATATCAGCCATAAAATGCTAATTACGATACATTTATTAAAGAAAAAACATTATCAATATATCAAGAATTCCAGGCATCCACTTACATTCATATAAAGTATATATAAAAATGGAGTAAAAGATTCAGATGTAAATTGCGACTTTCTGAATAGAAACAAAACTATGAATATCTTTGACATTCTCTCTCTCTCTCTCTCTCTCTCTCTCTCCTCTCTCTCTCTCTCTCTCTCTCTCTCTCTCTCTCTCTCTCTCTCTCTCTCTCTCTCTCTCTCTCTTTTCTGTGTGTGTGTGTGTTGTGTGTGTGTGTGTGTGTATGTGTGTATTTTATTATTACTTTGCATCTTTGAAGTTCTGAGCTAACCAGGCACGATAAATGATGAACTGCAAAAAAAAAAAAAAAATCTGATCGTCTAATGTATGAACAGTCTTAACAGTTTAAATATGTGAGATTTCCATTTATATTTCACTTAATCATAAGAGCAATAAATTGAAGCCAGACACGAAGCAGAGGAACAAGTAGTAATATGTAGTAATATGAAATGTCAAGAATTACACTGACAACTATTCATCTGTTCCGACTTCGACGACTTTGGCTCGATTTCTTAAACAGTGTAAACCTAGGATACCATATTGTCAGTTAGCTAGACACACACGAATGGATTTCATAAACGCATTTGACGCGGTTCTGTGTATGGCTAGGATCCCGTACGGGATCCTAGCCATACACAGAACCGCGTCAGATGCGTTTATGAAATCCATTTGTGTGTGTCTAGCTAACTGACAATATGGTATCCTAGGTTTACACTGTTTAAGAAATTGGGCCTTTATACAAAAAAGATCGTATCAACAGAGCGAGATTCGACACAACTAGTAAAAAAATGCGCTGTATTTTCGTTCGATATCATGTAAATACATTAACGTTATTTCTCAAAACATAAACTGAGCAATATATACAAAGAAAAAATAAAGGAGGAATGTTGTTTCCAACAACTATTTCTAAAATTTCAACACAAAATACTGAAAAAAAAATAAATTAAAAAAATAAAATAAAAACTGAGGTAGGTGTTGTGATCATATGACGTTCAATTCCTACTAATTCAGAGTTTCGAAACATCAAAAGATACATGATGAAATTCTCATATAGGTACGCTCTTCTGGCTTTCAATAAAACGCTAATGTATACATGACGTCTATCTCTTTTGCGTTGTAATGTTTGTTTATCAGAGGCAAACCTATTAAAGCTCAAATTTTTGCGTCTCTCATCTTTTCTCTACAAAAAGAAAAAAAAACTTTAATTTTTCATATTCAGAGGCAAGCAATTTCTTGCTGCAAATACGAGTCTTTGAATTACCCTAAATACAAGAGTAAATAAAACAAAAACAAATTTTGTTTCATTTAATCTATTGGAAAATACATAATGAATAAAGTAAATATATATATATATATATATATATATATATATATATATATATATATATATATATATATATATATATATATATATATATATTTTGCATCAGACTGTTTAGAAAACAATCGATTCATGACCGGAGAAGAAAATGAAGTTGATGTACGCAACCTAAATACTTAATTTCGAATTTTACATCAAATAATATCAGTATATTAGGAATCCATATAGCCTCAAACTTGTCTTGGAGGAATCACATAATACAAATTTCTAAATCTGCATCCAAAAAATTGGGGGGTTTGTTTCGTTTTCGTTATTACTTTTCCTCATTGCAGTTACTTAAAATTTACAAAGGTCTTATCCGCCCCTGCTTAGAATACTGCTCACACATCTGGGGTGCTTCTTCCTTTACTTATCTTCTTGATAGGGTTGAATCTAAGGCAGTCAGACTCATTAATGATCCTTCTCTTACTTCTAACCTGGATTCTCTCTCTCTTCGCCGTAAGGTATCTTCCCTTTCGCTTTTCTATCGCTACTACTTCCATCGCTGCTCTGATGAGTTGGCGAGTTGCATCCCTCCTCCACTGCCGAGGCCGCGTAACACTCGCCAAGCGGCCTCATCTCACAGGTACTGTGTGGAGATTTGTAGCTCGCGGATTGGTCGGTGCAGCGACTGCTTCTTCCCATCTACCTCCAGACTCTGGAACTCTCTTCCTCCTTCTGTCTTTCCTAATTCTTATGACCTTTCATCCTTCAAAAGCAGATCTATCGTCATCTCAGAGCCTAGTCCTCCATATCTCTGGGTCCTCTTTTCTTTGACTGTTTTTTTCTGTCTGTCATTTTCCTTTGTGTGACATTACCTCATCTCTGCCTTGCCCTTAACCTTTTTCTTTTCCTTCGTCTTGGTATTTTCTCGTGCCTGGGCCTTTGTTGATGAGGGCAGTTTCTGCCTGTCCCGGTGTCACAATCTTAAAAAAAAAAAAAGAATTAAGCCCAACTGAAATGACGTCGCTATAATGAACCTTCTCGTTGGTAAATATACTATGCATGTTGTGAGACAGCACTATAAGGCCGCTTTCACACCAAAGTGGCACGTCGCACTTGGCACGCAACGTGGCACGCCAGTACGAACATCCGGAAATATATGAAACCTTTCACACAGATGTGACGTGACAAGTACTTGCGTCGCAAGTCGCACGTGGCACGAGGGGCGTGTCACGCCAATTCTGTGTGCAAGGTTTCATATATTTCCGGATGTTCGTTTTCAACTGGCGTGCCACGTGGCATGCCACGTGCGACGTGCCACTTTGGTGTGAAAGCGGTCTATCTGAACCACAGGTAATATAAGCTTAGGTTAGGATGGTTATATTTCCTCAAGGGTATCATTTGAGGAGAATACATGAAAAATATATTCAAAATTTTCTCTAGGATACTTTCAGCAGGAAACTCGCTCAGAATATTTTAAAATCTCAAGGCAAGTGTTAGAAAGAGACACACTAAGAATATTTTCAAAACTTTCTTCAAGGCAAATGTTTCCGAAGAAGACACTAAAAATATTTTTCAAAATTTTCATCAAGGCTAATGTTATTGGGAAGATATTGAGAATGTTTCTCAAAACTTTCATCAAGGAAAAACTATGAAAATATTTTGGAAACATAATAAAAATATTGTTAGCGGGAAACGCATTAATGACATTTTCGAGCTCTCTCTTAAGCTTATTGTTAGCGGAATACATTAATAATATTTTCCAAACGTTTATCAGGAACACTGCAAGCGGGGAACATATTGAGAATATTTACAAAATTCTTCAGGAATATGGTACGTGGGAAACAGATGAAGAATGTTTCTCAAGTATCCTTTCAGTCGGAGAGCAACATCTGGTGATTACCTAATTGTGATTATCCAATTGTGTTTACGGGAGAGAGCCCAATGCTCGTATCTTCCCGTATCCTCATCGGTTCCATTTTATACTTAGTGATACTTATCATACCTGTCCTTAAAACTATGGATTGAGATAGCATTAACTACCTCATCGCTTAGCGAATTTCAATTATCAACTACTCTTACACTGAAAAAGTATTTCCTTACATCCTGCAAAGAAGTTTTCTTACGAAGCTTCAAACTATGACCTCTAGTTCTAGAGCCAGCCATATCAAAATATCGATCCCTATCCACTCTATCATTACCATGAAGGAATTTAAAGACTGTCACCATATCCCCCCTCAATCTTCTAGCTTCGAGTTATGGTAAGTCTAATTCCCTCAGCCCCTCATCATAACTGAGATTGCGTATTTCTGGCACCAGTTTCGTGGCATGTCTTTGAACTTTTTCAACGTTTTCAGATTATGCCAAATCCTAAGACGATAACGTTTCTAGGTTTGTCATGACAAGAAAGATGCTGAATATTTCTCGTATCAACTAACGACATCGGAATGACACTCTTCCAACACTAACATCATGTACATTTTAGTGTACTCACTGAACTGGTGGCACTGATATTGACCACAAACGAATAACAAATGGCACATTATAACATGATTTATAATATGACCTTGTTTGTTCCGGTTTACGTCACGGACTCCCTTTTCTACATAGGGCTAGGACGGTTGCCTTCTTGCGAAGGACTTGTTTTGGCAGATGTAATCATTACCCTGAGTGCATACCCTTGCTAACCTCAGACCGTGACGGGGCGCGAACCCTCCACCTGACGCCGCCAAGTCGCGGACGCTACCACTTGAGCCACGGTGACTACTGATTTATAATATGATCTATTAAATATAATCAATATACTACTAAAGCCCGACCAAAACTCTTATATTATAAAACACACGTGCTTATATGAGAGCTCTCTTTCTGAGAAAGGATATCTCTTCATGAAGTTCTCACTGTGAGTCTTTATTCCATATCCCAATGGGACTTGAGGATCCCCAAAGCAAAGTTTTAGAAAACTTGTTCTTAGTATGTCAGTCTCCGAGATAGAACCTGGGTTCTGAAACAGTCTTTTTATCTCGTGTGTGTGTGTGTGTGTGTGTGTGTGTGTGTGTGTGTGTGTGTGTGTGTGTGTGTGTGTGTGTGTGTGTGTGTGTGTGATTACCTAATTGTGATTACCTAATTGTATTTACGGGAAAGAGCCCAAAGCTCGTATCTTTCCGTCTCCTCATCGGTTCCATTTTATACTTAGTGATACTTATCATACCTGTCCTTAAAACTATGGATTGAGATAGCATTAACTACCTCCTCGCTTAGCGAATTCCAATTATCAACTACTCTTACACTGAAAAAGTATTTCCTTACATCCTGCAAAGGATGTGTGTGTGTGTGTGTGTGTGTGTGAGAGAGAGAGAGAGAGAGAGAGAGAGAGAGAGAGAGAGAGAGAGAGAGAGAGAGAGAGAGAGAGAGAGAGAGAGAGAGAGAGAGAGATCTGTCACGCTTTTATTCATATATGACTCCTCATTTGAAATGCCGGAAGTAATCAAGTTTTTTATTTTTTTAAGAGGTAGGAGGAGGAAGCATTCCAAACTCCCTTCCACGGTGAATACAAAGTAGTAGGCCTAAACGAACATAAATTAGGTGTACATACAATAAAGCTCACATAAATAAAATAAAAAACTCATATCAAATAACTATACAGGAGATAGGCCTATGTCATGGTATAAATAGAAGAATGGCCCCACTATAATAATAATAATAATAATAATAATAATAATAATAATAATAATAATAATAATAATAATAATAATAATAATAATAATAATTATTATTATTATTATTATTACTATTATTATTAGTATTATTATTATTATTATTAACACACACACACACACACACACACACACACACACACACACACACACACACACACACACACACACACACACATACTAGTCTCCGTGGCAAAATGGTAGCGTCCGCGACTCTGAGGCGGCAGGTCGAGGATTCGGACCCCGTCACGGACTGGGGTTAGAGTAAGGGCATACACTCAGGGTAACGATTACATCTGCCAAAACATGTCCTTCGCAAGAAGGCAACCGTTCTAGCCCTTAGTTGAAAAGGGAGTTCGTGACATAAAACCGAAATAAACAATATATATATATATATATATATATATATATATATATATATATAATATATATATATATATATATATATATATATGTTTTGTGTAACAATTAGTCACCATTTGGAGTTGGACACGGACTGAGGTGGGAAATAAAGGATGGATGTCCTTTTTAACGGCCCGCCGCGAGCTCGAACATGGGTCCACCACCTCCCGAGTCGAGCAAGGAGGTCCAATTGTATGCTAACAGCATATGGAGTTCTCCGGCGGAAACCCATCCATGTACTGACCAGACACAAAGGAGCTTAACCTCGCTGAGAGAGAGAAACGCGGCGGATCCACCACCGTCTGATACGAAGGAAAAATAGATCAACGGAGTGCTGAGATCTTTCTGACTCTATACTAGTTCATCTTCAGAGTTGCTCTGAAGATGGACTTACAATCTGAAAGATCTCAGCACTCCGTTGATTATTTTTTTCCTTCGTAGCAGACTTCCATTCATATGTGTGTCATATATTTACATTTACGTGAGATATATATATATATATATATATAATATATATATATATATATATATATATATATATATATATATATATGTTCCGGTGTTACGTCACGGACTCCCTTTTCTACCAAGGGCTAGGTCGGTTGTCTTCTTGCGAAGGACTTGTTTGGCAGGTGTAATCGTTACCCTGAGAGCATGCCCTTGCTAACCTCAGACCGTGACGGGGCGCGAACCCTCGACCTGACGCCTCAGAGTCGCGGACGCTTTCGCTTGAGCCATGGTGACTACATATATATATATATATATATATATATATATATATATATATATATATATATATATATATATATATATAATATATATATATATATATATATATATATATCAAAACAATTCGCATGAGCGGTTAAAAGAGTCAGAGTGTAATGATAAAAAGCGGTCTTTGTTCTGATAATACATCTGATGCCACCCTTCCAGGTTCTGCAGCATAGGATTTTGCACATAAGCATAACTTTACAATTCAAGCTATCTGGAGACTGGGAGTTACAAGCATAGGGCTCTTTTCCGTTAGCATAATCAGGTAAACACACAGACACTCTTTCTCCCTTTCTCTCTCTCACACACTCACACGATTCTTGAGAAAAATAAATTATTTAAATGTATTATTATGCTCTTAAGTTTTCCTGCGACTGATGAAGCTTCTTCAGAGAAATATTATTCATCCTGTAGTTTTATATTCGTCAAAAGAGCATTTAGATTAAAATATTTTTATAAAATTTACTGAAAATGAAACATAAACCTTCGTTGGAATATTAAAAAGATCATACGTAACAAGCAGTTAAGACAAATACTCCTCCATATTGTATATCATTGATAATTTTTTCGTTTCTCGATATACGCGTCACAATTAGTCCCCATTATTGGGGGGGACACAGACAGATTAGTGCTGGGGAATTCAGACTCACCCTAATGCCCCGCCGTGGGGATAATATGAGCTGTAAAAATGCGATAATTTCTGATTATGTTAGGAATTGATAGGGGGATTACCTCTAGAGGTTAAACATCTCTACATTATCCGCAACATTCTCCATTAATCAACTCAGAAGACAACTTTGATTTTGAGTGTTTATACTCAACAGTCAATAAGTCAGAAACTCTGAGAAACGCTGTATTAATTGACTCTCTCACATGGCACCTCTTGACACTCTCTCTTAACGAATTTTCAATTTACACCGGCTTAATTGCCTGGGTTAAGTGCAGAGGATCATTGCTTCAATGGATAATTAGCTTGAAGGACCACAATATTTACCCTATACATCACCAATGCTAGTTTTGGCATACTCCTCATAAAAGCGAGTCAGATAGGAAATAAATACTTCAACATATTTTTTTAACCTCCCCTCAAGAAAAAACGCTAAAAGGGTCTTAACACGTAAACACTTGATTTCTTACAGCATGGAGATTGCCACTCACTATGCAAATATGAACCAGAAATAGCATACACTATTTTGTTTTTACACTCTTAAAACATAAAAGTACAAAAATCAAACGACATAATATGATTTTTGACGTTGAAGACTTTATATTATCTTTTAGTTGCACTCAAAAGCAACCTTCGCATCAGTGTATTTTTTTTCTTCTTTTTTACTAGTTTAACGCCAGGACGGGCTAAGAAAGTTGCCCTAACTGGGACCGGGCGACAAGAAAAGATTAAGATGAAGTAGCTTATATACAAAACAGATGTAAAAGAAAATTAACCAATAAAAGAAGACATGCAGAAAGAACAGCAGCGTAATGAATATCTAGGATTCTTTTAGAATTAGTTCCTGATATGCCGATAGATCTGTTATTTGAAACAAGGAGGGTCAAAAGAGTTAGAAAAGACAGAGGCAAGAAGTGAGTTCCAGAGTCTGGAAGATGGAAGGAATGAAGCAGTCGCTGCACCAACCAATCCGCTGGCCACAAGTCTCCACATAATTCCTACATTTACCTATGGCGTTGGAGGGGAGAGCGGTCTGCATCCGTATTCCCAGCATGTCGTTAGAAGCGACTAAAGAGATAGGATGCGCAGGGAATGCTATAGGGGCATCCATCTTTTAGTTCAGTGGAGACCTCTCCTATGTCATCATCGTGGAGAACATGATAACACTTTTGAAGATCAATAAAATTAATATAAATCTAGAAATATTGACAAATTAAAAACTATCAGCGCTGATGCGTAGTAATAACTGTCAACTCGACTGGTTCATTAAGTAATTCATGATGTGTTGATACACACCTAACCTAATGATAATAAAAAGAGCAAAATAAACTGGCAGCAAAGTCTCGCATACGTAAACAGGCAATGGCTATAAAACTGTCAAATAAATTACAATCCTATATAATCTAAAAAAAATATCTGAATAATGCAAAGCAACTCTCCTCTTTCCGATTCACATAGAACGGTTTCTTTGTTTCCCCTTTGTCCTCATTCTTTTTTTCCTTTGTCTCCTTTATTTTTAATAGGCAGCTTCAACTATGTGGTCGCTGTTTCTCACTAGTATTTACAAGACTGAAATCATGGCTTTGGCTTAGACTTTTATAGATAGATTCGCTTCTCTACTGATCTGAGCTTAGAACCGGCACTGAACTGAGCTAGCTTATTCCCTAAGTGGCAGAATATGCACGCATTCTGATACATACAGAATAAACTCCTTTTGTCCATCCCTTTGTCTCCTTTTTCTTCTTCCCTTTGTAATGTTTAATGGCAGGTTTTCCCATGTCCAAATGCGGCCTCTTGATCCCTTAGTAGTCTCTTGAAGACAGGTGATATAATTATGGCATAAGAGCTTCACGGTCAGACATCTCTACTTGACATCAACCCTCTCCACCGATCTAGGATGAGGACCAGCAATGAGCTGAGCAGGATTGTTCATCAATTGGTTAGCTATCTAGGCATTCATTGACACCTAGCGCATTTACCGTTTTATTATTATTATTATTATTATTATTATTATTATTATTATTATTATTATTATTATTATTTACACTGTGTCCGCTTTTTCAATTTTTTCTTTGCCGATATCCCATGGTCATCTGGGGATTGCCAGATTCAGAAAAAATTGAAATGCAAATAAGTCCTTATATTTCATCATTTGTCATCGAAACTCCGGGTTCCAGGGAGTATACATTACAAACTTAAACATGCATGACAAGATGAGATTTCGAATCCATCATATGGCGGAGTAAACTAACTCAAATAGGTCCTGGTCCCAGGGGAAGATCAATGGGAAGAGGTGGTGGCAGGAGAGTCTCCAACTCCTTGCTCAGCAGTTTTCCCCATATTCATTTTGAGTCACTGTTCTTCACCACACTCTTGGAAACTAGTGTTAGCATAGGTTCAAAGCTTTACGGCAGAATACCCTTCATTACACGAACCCTCTTCACTGATCCAAGCTCAGGACCGGCACCCAGTTGAACTGGTTTGTTCTTACAGTGGTTGGATTTAAGGAAGGGTATCCCGTCTTTAAACATTGAGTCAAAACCAACACTAGTCATTAAGAGGCTACTATCGAGAATCAGATCCCCCAATATGAACAATTCAGAAGGGCTGCCGAGAAGAGAGAAGGATCTGAGGGAAAAAACCACAACCTTCCCATCATTCACAGATTCACCAATAACCTATGCGTATAAGATCACCATTGAATGTAAGGCGCTGTAGAAACATCGTATAGACATCCTCGTGTCACAATTCGAGAAGAGGGATTAAGGCTGGATGCCC
>JAXCGZ010002572.1:32500-47286 GCA_037179515.1 Halocaridina rubra
ATATATATATATATATATATATATATATATATATATATATATATATATATATATATATATATATATATATATAATAATAATAATAATAATGATAAAATTATATCTTTCAGGAGTATTTTTGTAGGATTCTGCACATAAGAACTATAACTTTAGGGCCTATGACGCCATTTCCATTTGCACGAATTCATAGATACTTTAAACACGTTCCATTGGAGCTCAGATATATGTTATTCAACTCAGGAAGGAAGGACACTGTCACAGCTGCTACAGATGTACATGCAACAGGTGTTCCCTTCACATTCTACAATAGCCACTGACGTAAGGTACTACAGCATTTAAAGATAGAATTACATTAATAACTGCAATTGTTGTAGCTGCAAAACAACAACAATATAATTAACTACTACATCTGTTATTACTTCTTTTAAGACTGCTAACATTAATGATAAAACATTATACTAAGTGAGGTGAAAAAATCTTAATAATAATAATAATAATAATAATAATAATAATAATAATAATAATAATATTAATAATAATAAGAATAAAGAAAAGAAGAAGAAGAAGAAGAAGAAGAAGAAGAATTTTAGCAATAATATATATATATATATATATATATATATATATATATATATATATATATATATATATATATATATATATATATATATATATATATTGCAGTGGTTAGCGTGCTCGACTCAAGAACTGACGCATCCGTGTTTGATCCCATCGCAGGTCGTCAGGAGGGGCATCCAGCCCTGGTTCCCAGCCTCAACTGTGTGCGAGTCAACCCTTATTCGAAAGGAGATTCACTGTGATACATAAAATGGCAAAGCAAATATATATATATATATATATATATATATATATATATATATATATATATATATATATATATATATATATATATATATATATATATATATATATATATAAATCACACATTAAAAAATAGAATATGATTCAGTCAATTATGAAATTACGATAAACGTTATTGGGTGAAATAAGGCCTCTGGCGACAGTAATTGTGTTGATATTTCTGTTATGTTTTCCTCATGTCTAAGAGCTATCAAAGTCAAGAAGACAATCAGATAAAGAGAGCGAGATAAAAAAGAACATCATTATCTTGTCTTTGACGATGAGAATACATATCTGTTTATTAATTTATTAATTTACCTACCTTAAATTGTGTAAGCTTGTGTGTATATATATATATATATATATATATATATATATATATATATATATATATATATATATATATATATATATATATATATATATATATATATATATATATATATATATATATGAGACAATATTGAAAGAATGCATGTTTTTGTGAGTATTTATCTAATTAAACTTAAAGTTTTTCAGAAATTTACCTCAAAACTGTGACTTCATTTAAGCACGTGGACAAACTGGTCTCTTGAAGACAGAGTCTATGAAGGAGATAAGGCATGTACCAAAGTAAGTTCTAAAGATTATCAGCAGTAAGAAAGCAATAGGTAAAATAGCGAGCTATCCTGGAGTTAACTGAAGCAACAAAGTAAGGGTGTGACGATTCTGCCTGACGAACGTTTCGTGACCTGGGCAGATATGTTAGCACATTTAGAGTACTTCTGTCCACAGAGCACAGTTCAAAATAATACCTGTAGCAAATCTGCCAGAAGGAAACATGACGACAAAGAGTAAGGGAGACGAGGTAGAGTGCTAGAACAGGAATGTTAATCAGACAATTTGCTTTAGACTCAATCTCAGAAAGTAATTTATACTGAAAAGTGAGGGCAACGATCCATACACAGACGTACAACTTCCCTGTACAACCGAGGAAGTTGGCCAAAAGAATAATAAGATGCGGACCTGGCCATTTGTAGGGGTGAGGCTGTATCCCAACAGGTGCCAATGATTATATGAATACATAAATAAATAAACATATAAATAAATAAATAAATAAAATATGAATAAATGTATAGATAAATAAATAAATAAATGCATAAATAAATAAATAAATGCATAAATAATGATCACGGTATTTAGTAAGAATAAATAACACGATTCTTCTGTTGATTGCTATCATCATGAATAGAAAATGGGGTTTCATTCAAAAACACAAAGAGTCTCTTAATAAATATATATATATATATATATATATATATATATATATATATATATATATATATATATATATATATATATATATATATATATATAGTATCTTTTTACGGCCACAGCGTTCTTTGAAATAATTCCTAAACATATTACCAAACATACGCATGCCCAAATGATCACTTATACAAACATACAACATGCCACATAATATATTTTGCAAACTCCTAGTATGAAAAACCTAACATT
This sequence comes from Halocaridina rubra, assembly GCA_037179515.1. Taxonomy (NCBI): domain Eukaryota; kingdom Metazoa; phylum Arthropoda; class Malacostraca; order Decapoda; family Atyidae; genus Halocaridina; species Halocaridina rubra. The sequence goes on from JAXCGZ010002572.1 coordinate 34,862, forward strand.
ATATACAATTAGGGCATGTATGGCAACTAACACCCCCCCCCCTCAAACCCATTACAAAATAACATGAGCCCATACCTGAACTCATAAATTATGCCCTAAACCTAGTCCCTCCATCTTTGCTTAATCCACTCTACCGGCCTTTGTAAATACATTTAAGGTAAAATATCTTTCAGAGCACTGAGAGAGGATATATCCACATTAGATAAAAAGAAAAAAAAAAGAGTGCACATTTTGCTCTCCAATATATTCCAAAATATCTTTGGGTCAACAGCCGCTTATCATGTAGCATATCTTTATATATTTTATTATAGCTCTATGGCATATCATTATTACAGCCAGTTGCATAGCAAGTTCGGTCAGAAAATAATAACGCATAAACTATCCAAAAGCTCTCTAATTTACAAATAATAATACCAAGTGCCTGCATTTGTTTCTCTTTAGAAGGGATCCAGTTAGGACCCGAAATATAGAGTTAATTATATATATATATATATATATATATATATATATATATATATATATATATATATATATATATATATATATATATATATATATATATAAACTCAAACGCTGAAGGATATATAAATACAGGAACATTCTAAGAAGGAACAAAGTAGGCAATCTAGGCGAATGTGTATATCCGAATTCTACAAAAAGCTATAATTTGAGAACAATATCAAATTGGTAAACATCTCAATTTAGATACTTTTCTTCAAAACTGTAACCATGTAGTAGGTTGGCCCAGGGCATCAATCGACAGTTGCAATACTACAGCTGAAGGGTCTTGTGGACTTACATAAGTATGTCCAGGAAAGTTTGATGTTAAATCTTCCTTCAGTTACGGTCCTCTTTCTATGCCTACATCAACACCGAATATTCATGAATATTCGTTACACATGTCATATCATCCCTTCACATCTGACAAGTCACAATACTCCCTATCTCTGTTTCTATTTATGTTTTCTTCATGCCCATGCCCGATGAGGATAGTTTTTTTTTTTTTTACCCGTCCTGGTGTCACAATCTTATATATATATATATATATATATATATATATATATATATATATATATATATATATATATATATATATATATATATATAGAGAGAGAGAGAGAGAGAGAGAGAGAGAGAGAGAGAGAGAGAGAGAGAGAGAGAGAGAGAGAGAAAAAAAAATACATTTACATACACACACACAGATATATATATATATATATATATATATATATATATATATATATAATATATATATATATATATATAATATATATATATATATATATATTAAATTTGTTCGGATAATGAATAATCTTTAGTTAAGTATTACCACACAGGAAAATTAATAGTAAAAGGTTAGTTTTTACCAGTTTCCCAAATTCAAAATTATGATATTAGTTTTTTACTATTGATTTCCGAAATAAGATACTGGAAGATTATATTTTACTTCCTTTTGACTTTGGAATTTGAGATTAGGGTATAGAGCTACTTTATTAAATTTAAAACTGCAAGGTTACTTTTAATGGCATTCTAAATTTTCAAAATTAAAATTTTGAGCTCTCATAGCCTAGATTTAGGCTCGATTTCTTAAACAGTGTAAACCTAGGATACCATATTGTTAGTTAGCTAGACACTAAAATGGATTTCATAAACGCATCTGATGCGGTTCTGTGTATGGCTAGGATCCCCCATGGGGGGATCCTAGCCATACACAGAACCGCGTCAGATGCGTTTATGAAATCCATTTGTGTGTGTCTAGCTAACTAACAATATGGTATCCTAGGTTTACACTGTTTAAGAAATCGGGCCTTATACATTAAATTTAATGCGGTCTCTGGATTCCAATATTCTGAAATGTTGTAATAATATCGCCTCAAACTTTCGAAATATATGGGATCATTTTTAATAGTCTAGCTTTCTTTGTTTCCAAGCGGTTAATTCAGCGGTGAGGCCTGTGAATCGCACAAAAATAAGCCGTAAAAACAAAAATTCTACTCTTAAATTGTTTAAGGAAAGGGAGACTTTTAGAATTAAATTTCCAACTCTTCTGGGAGAAGCTGATAGTCAAACACTTATATTTTTTTTCGACGATAAAAAGTACTTAGAGTACGACAGAGCCACCATCATACAATTACAACCTAATTTATTTTTTTAATGAAATAGTGTCATCATATTAAAAATTGTGAAAATGAAACCACCCATAACTGACTGGGACAATGAAATGTAGTTATCAAAATGCTTTCCTGAGTAATAATCGATTGTAATGGTCATTCGATCGATATGAGAATATTTAGATCTGCCCTGAGTCTCACGAAAATAACTATGAAAATTTAATTTCTGTGTTAATATTTTGCCTTTCATTTTTTTTATAGTAATACCGTAAGTACTTTAAGAGTATGTTTTATTTTTCAATTGGACGAGTGTGGAAATTCGCCTGTGAAAGGGCACCAAAAGGGACAGGAGATGTGGCCGCTCAAGACTGATGGAGATCACGGTTGCAGAAGGCGAGTATGTTTTTTTTTTTTTTTTTAATTATCATAATTGCTATATGCTTGTTGGTATTCTTTAAACATGTTTATATGAATGTACTAGCATCTTTCATTTTCCTTAGCGGGTGTGTGTGTGTGATGCGGTAGCGATGGGCGAAAGGGGAATGGTGCTACCAATAGCACATGCAAGGCTGGACTGAAGGAGAGTATCACTCCAAACAAACAAACGAACATTTATTTCCATTTTTGTACAGTGGTTATTCTTATACAATCTAAAAGTAACTTATAAGTAGATATATAATTTAACTAATAAGTAAGAGGGTAATACATACTGTTAAATAATGGTTTCCTAGAAAATAATAGTACTGTAATAAAAATTTTATCAATAATGTTAATAATAAAGTAAAATTAACTTATAAAGCGAGTGTTTCTGTCGTCTTCCTCATAATTCCTATTAAGTATCTTTTTAAATTCTGTCCAACTTCCATTTGGAATGTACTGCCATCTTTATTTTTCTCTAAAGGGCGGTTTACACGGTCAAACGGTTCGTCGAACGCGGTTCGACAGACAAGTGTTTGAAGTGATGTTCGAACGTGTGAACGGGGTATTTGCTTGTCGAACACGTTCGACAAACGTTTTCAACAACCAAATACCCCGTTCACACGTTCGAACATCACTTCAAACACTTGTCTGTCGAACCGCGTTCGACGAACCGTTTGACCGTGTAAACCGCCCTTAACGAAGAGGAAGAGACATAGGTGCGAAGCCATCAACGACAGAATCGTCATACCTGCGAGTATCAACTTTTTATTGCATCTATTTCAAGATTTCTTTACTTCAGACCGATATATTTTATGAAATGAATTTAGATATTTCATTCTATGCATTTTCATATGCAGCCTCCAGCATGGTTAAGGTCATGCTAGACAGGATGTAGTTTTTCTTTCAGATTAATTACGGTTTGTGTGAGGGTTGACAAGGTAAGTTTTTATTTTGTGATTTCAAACTTGTACGCAAATTACACTAGAGAGAAATTCTATTTTAGAACAATAGTGTTTTTTTTTTATTGTACAAAAGTAACTAAAATGCTATTAAATAGTATATCAAAATCTAACCCAGAGGCTAAGGATTTCTACCTAAATTAGTGAACTGGAACTTTTTTCACTAAATAACTGATTGTTCTTTTTTTTTCCATACTTAAAAAAAAAATTAAATCTTCAGCAAAAATAATATTACAAGTTAAAAGTGTCCGATATATGTAAAGTAAGTGCATTCAACTAGGTTTTGTATTTAATTCTCTAATGCTATCAGGGTACAAAACTAAATTTCAAACTACATTTTAACTTCTGCATTATCTATTACAAGGAAGTTTGCAAATTCATATTCGAAAAGATGCTTATCTTACAGCAGGATATTCTGGATAAAATAGTTTTTTTTTTATAAAATTGTTTTTTTGTTGTAAAAAAAAATGCATTTCAGTTTTTATCTATAACAATAATGTAAATTGCTTAAAAACACTAATAGGTTGTAATTTTTTCTCATATTAAACTAAATTATTGTAATAATAATGTAGTACAGTCAAAATAAACTCAAGCCAAAGATTATATATATATATATATATATATATATATATATATATATATATATATATATATATATATATATATATATATATATATATATATATATATATATATATATATTATATATATATATATATATATATATATATAATATATATATATATATATATATATATATATATATATATATATATTATGATTGTGACATCAGGACAAACAAACAAAAATAAATAATTCTGCCCTTAATCGAGCCTGGTCAATAAGAAAACAAAAAATAAACAGAAATTGAGATGGGAAGTGTTGTGATTTGTCAGATATGAAAGGATAATTAGGGATGTGTAACAAATTTCTAAGAGTTTCGGTGTTGATATAGGCATAGAAAAAGAACTGTAACTAAAGAAAAACTTAACATCGAACTGTCCGAGAAAGTCCTGTTGAAGTCCAAAAGACCCTTCAGCTGTAATATCACATCGGGAGGCTGGTGCCATGGACCGAGCTACTACAGTGATTTGGTAACCGTCTGATATTGCATCCTGCAATAAATATGTTATCCCCCCCCCACACACACACACCAAAAAAAACATGCTTAGACCAACATATTGTGGTATATGTAATACTAAGCAATGACAAAACTTATGTGAATATACAGGAATATGAGATGTAAGTGTCTTCCTATCACTTTTTGGCTTTGTGAAACTGAAATGAAGAATAACGTTATTAAATATTGTGAGAATTTGATAAAAATGGTTTAAAAATAAAGGAAAAACTCGTCTAAAAATTATGTATGACAAAAAAAAACATTAACTGCTTTTAATAAACAAATAAGGAATGAAAGTGTTCAACATTTTAATGAAATATTAAAATAAATTTATTGTTATCACTGATAAAATAATTAAAAAGTTTCCTTAATTTACCTGCTGGGAGAATTGGAGTCTAAATTTTAGTAAATTTCCTATAAAAATTCGAATTTCAGAACCCGTAAAAGGATTGGACTCCAAAATAAATGAACAAGCAAATATATGCATTGAATTTAATCAACGGTTTTAGGTAAATAATTAAAATTATAAAAGAATATGTACAACCTTATATATATCTCCACAAACCACAAAGAATATGAGTATTTAATTAAACCACGGATTAGAACAAAATTCCCACAAACTGCCCACGTGGGAGGGATATCTATTTACCGCGTCAACCTAAAAGGTGCAATGAATAATGAGTTATTAGCACACTTCGCTCTCCTTATCCATTGTAGTATCTCCTAAGATATATATATATATATATATATTATATATATAATATTATATATATATATATATATATATATATATATATATATATATATATATATATATATATATATATAATTTTTATTATTATTATTATTATTATTATTATTATTATTATTATTATTATTATAATAAATTATTATTATTATGTATTATTATTATTATTATTATTATTATTATTATTATTATTATTATTATTATTATTATAACTATCACTTCTATACATTGCTTTCGAATCGCCAATATCAAGGTATTATTTCACCAAAAAACACCCGAATCGCTATCATCATGGTATCACTTCATCACTTAAATTTGGAATCTCCAACATGACGGTATCATTTCCCCATTCATCTTCTGAATCGCTGTCATCGAGGTATCTCTTCACCAATAAACTTTTGAATCGCCAACATGACGGTATCATTTCCCCATTCAGCTTCTGAATCGCTGTCATCGAGGTATCTCTTCACCAATAAACTTTTGAATCGCCAACATCACAGTATCCGTTGCCCACTAAGCTTTTGAATTGCAGGCAACACGGTATCACTTCACCAGCGAGCTTCATAATCGCTATAATTATACTTTAAACTCACCACTCAAGCTTCATTACATTAAAATATCAGTTCACCAGCAAGCTTCTACATCACTATAACATTTATCTCATTATTCAAGCTTCTTCAGAACCATCACATCAACAGTTCACCAACAAGCTTCCAAATTCTGGTCATCACGCTATTATCTCACCACCCAAGCTTCATCTTCATCTCAGAAAAGCATGAGTTCACCATCAATCTTCTGAATCGTATTCATCACAACATTAAAGCATCATTCAGTTTTATTTATCTATTTTACTGTTTGAGTTCACTAATATGCTTCAAAAGCGTCATCACTACAGTGTGATCTCACCAACCAAGTTGCTTTTTATAACCAACTCCATACTACTTCACCACCAAGATACTGATTCACCAACATCAAAGCATTATCTCAGAAGCCAAGCTCCTTTCATAGTTACCCCCTCTCCCTCAAAATTTTCCCTCCAATTCCATTCCTTTCACATTTCTTGTCTCATATTTTAAAAATGCTGAAATCCAATTCCAATATCCAGCTTGAATCAGCTTAATATGTAATATAATGAAAGACTTTTATTTTTAACAAATGTGACTAATCTTTTTAATATGTGATATGAGATACCAAATTTGATGTCTCCTTCTTCTTCTTCTTCTTCTTCTTATTATTATTATTATTATTATTATTATTATTATTATTATTATTATGATTATTATTATGATTATTATTATGATTATTATGATTATTATTATTATTATTATTATTATTATTATTATTATTAGTAGTAGTAGTAGTAGTAGTAGTAGTAGTAGTAGTAGTAGTAGTAGTAGTATAAGTAGTGTGATGACACATGCAAATGAATTAGGATATTTGATCTGAATGTAAAATGCTTATTGCATAGGCAGTTTTAGTTGTTAGTTTCATATTTGTTTTTCTAACTTATCATTTACTTATTTCACGTGTTTCCCAGGAGTTATTTAACATACAAATACTTTAGTGTGTGAAATTTGAATGTCCTTGACTACTGTGACACACCTGCTGTGTTTTCTATTTCTTGTTAATTTATAAAATTACATTTAACTTTCTGTCTGTGATATATATATATATATATATATATATATATATATATATATATATATATATATATATATATATATATATATATATATATATATATATAATTCCTCACACATCAGGCTCGCAGGCTGACCGCAGCTGAAGCAGAAGAACTGGGTGTTAGCCTTAGGAGTTCAGAATTCGCTGCCAGTACTTGCCTCTTATGTCAGTTGTTTGTTTTCCGATAAAAATAAAAAAAATAAAAAAAAAGTCCACAAGAAAAGGCCTCGGATATAATTCCATTAACATTTAGCTTAAAAGATGTTCCTACTACTACTACTACTACTACTACTACTTCTATTATATATATATATATATATATATATATATATATATATATATATATATATATATATATATATATATATATATATATATATATATATATATATATATATATATATATATGGAACAACAGATTCTGAAAGGCTAATGAGAAATAAAAACCAATATGCAACCATGAGATGTTGCTGAATAAAAGAAGAGTACACGAAGAAGAGGAAAAAGAAGATGCGTACAGCTAGTTAGAGGCGTAGATACGAACGCTGCTCTATGAATCGACCTTGAGGATACGAGGTCACTGACAGATGGCGCGGAATGCTCCCCTCCCCCACCGCTACCACCAGAACCACACCCCCAAAACACATGCACGCAACGATCTCGAATCTCTCAAGAGTAAAAATACAGAGTCCATATTCTACTTAACACTAACCTTCTTTATTCTTCATTATTGGCAGCTTCACCCATACTCATATGGTGTTGCTTTTTCTCACTAGCCACTTGTAGACTTTTTTTTTTTTTTTTTTTTTATTCAGATAACTGTACATGGGGACATGTGCACATGGGCACTCCCAGTCATATTGCAGTTGATAACATTACAATCTATGTGGTTATGTATAAATAACATACTAATAGAATTTGCAATTAATTTAAAATATCATAGCAAGTAATTAATAATAAAATATAGTGTAATAATTGAAGAGTACTTGAAGAGTAATCATTGTGACAATATTTTCAATAGCCCTTGTTGAGTGCTATCATTTAAATTCATTTTTACTTTTCAACAGTACTACTGCAGACAATTTGAAGCAGATATAGAATAACAATTTTCAGGTTAGAATAATAAGTAGGTACATACATATACATATACACACACATACATACACACACACACACATATATATATATATATATATATATATATATATATATATATATATATATATATATATATATATATATATATATATATATGCATGCATTAATTAGATGAGCAATAGAAACACCACTGGGGCTTCATAGCCATACATATCAAGGAGAGAGAGAGAGAGAGAGAGAGAGAGAGAGAGAGAGAGAGAGAGAGAGAGAGAGAGAGAGAGAGAGAGAGAGAGAGAGAGAGAGAGAGAGAGAGTTTGTGGTATTCATTTCAGCAAAAGGAGTTATTCGTCCTTACTACAGATAAAGACACATCCATGCATACTCATACACATCATTGTCATCTGAGGGTAACACAGCAGAGGAAAGTGCATGTACTTAATTGCATATACGTACACATATAAACCTGAACATACATACATACATACACATAAACACAGTGCCATATAATGGAGGATAAATTTGGAAGGAAAAGAAAGAGAAAGACTGAAAGCCTTTCCCCCTCTCCACCCTTCAATTGTAGACTAAAGTTGGTCTTGGTCCAAAAGTTTTACAGCCGGATGTCTTTTCTGAAACCACCGAGCCTCCCAATGGATCAGGGACCTGTATCCGATTTCTTTATATGGGTGTTACTGCAGCTTGTTATCTACGAGGAAAAAAATATCTACTAGGTTAGGTTAGCTTAGGTTAGGTTAGGTTAGGTTAGGAAGTAGATTCATGACACGTAGATAACAAACGGAAATGGATCCCTTTATATGCTTAATATAGTGCTGGTAATTTTTTTCTCTCACATGAGTGTCCCCAGACGTCTTTATGATATCGAACTCTTAAGTTTAATCAAGATAATTTAACATACAAACCCTACATAACTATTGACGTACTCTTTGTGTTTACCTACTTAACAGGGTTAGTACATCAGGTATGTAAATATTAATATATGTAGATCTTTATACGCATAAGTAAACTTCGGAAGTTAAAAGAGGAGAGGTTGGTATTTATTTTTAGAAAAGACAAGAGAGCATCTATTGTGCACATGAGGTACTCGCATCCATATCGGCATTGGGTGTGTCCTTCACGGTAAGTCATCGTTGTTATATCTACAATATTAAGTGATCTGCTATACCTCAGGCGCTGTATAAGTGTTATGTCCAGACACACACACAGATATATATATATATATATATATATATATAATATATATATATATATATATATATATATATATATATATATATATATGTAGTCACCGAGGCTCAAGCGGTAGTGTCCGCGACTCTGAGGCGTCAGGTCAAGGGTTCGCGCCCCGTCAAGGTTAGCAAGGGTAACGATTACATCTGCCAAAACAAGTCCTTCGCAAGAAGGCAACCGTCCTAGCCCTTGGTAGATAAGGGAGTCCGTGACGTAAAAGCGGAACAACAACAATGTATACATATATATATATATATATATATATATATATATATATATATATATATATATATATATATATATATATATATATATATATATATATATATAAAACAACACCAAGAAAGAGGAGAAAAGAGAACAGATGCAGGCATTTGGTATTATGTAAAATAGGCTGTGACAGATGAGTGACTGTCTCTGTTCTCTTACGCATTCATTCTTTTCCTGCAGATATATTCAATATATCTTTATTTCATTTGGTTTTCCATGTTACTCTTCTTTTTTTTTTGGGGGGGGGAATTCTGATTCTAAACTCTGATGTACTTTACTAAACCTTACCTAACCCAACCCAACCTAACATAACCTTGCTGGCTAGTACAGTGGTAACGCGCTGGCTTCGCATTCACGAGGCCGAAAGATCGGTTCCCGTCCAAGACCGAGAGTTTAAGCTGTTTACTGGCAGGAACTGCTGTGTTTGGACACCACAGTGGGGGGTTGGGGCTTGCCCTGGCTGACGAATACCCATTGTATTGAAATGGAAATAAAGTTTATTATTATTGTTGTTTTACACGATCTTAGCCACTCTGTTTTATTTTTTTATTTTTAGCGTTTAATGCAAAATGTGACATTATAATGTTCATTATGAACTGTGAATTAAGGATGGATGCCATTCCTAACGCCCAGCAGTGCATTGATAGAGGGTTTATCACCTCCCGCCCGAATCGAGTACTTTCAGCCACTACGCTATTAATAATATATACTATAAACAAATACGATGTGTATGGATTCGGTTTTACGTCACGAACTCCCTTTTCTACTAAGGGCTAGGACGGTTGCCTTCTTGCGAAGGACTTGTTTTGGCAGATGTAATCGTTACCCTGAGTGTATGCCCTTACTAACCTCAGTCCGTGACGGGGCGCGAACCCTCAACCTGACGACTCAGATTCGCGGACGCTACCGCTTGAGCCACGGTAACTACCCTGTATAAAAATCAACCTTACCCGTATTTGACTTAAGATAACCGAAGTTGTTTTACAATCTTATATCAATTTATACCAAAAGCATATTTTGGGTCAAATGTAGAATTTGGTCTCCAATCTTAACAGAGGTCCTTTCTATCAAAACTAATCCTAATGTAACCTAACTCAACCGGCCGCACCCCAGTTGTGTTCATATTCTGCATTCGATCCCAGAAACCTCTACTTTTTAAATTAAAGAGTACTGCAGAACAAGTATTAAAGCCCTTGAATACGTGATATTAAGCTGTTCTAAGTCAACGTAACGCTTATCATAATGAAGCAGCTGAACTTTCTGGCTAAAAGTACGATTTGTCGGTGCTGTTATCGCTCAACGATGATCGTTCATGACTCAACGATGATCGTCAAACGATTGTCTAGAACACTCATTCTTTGTTTTTAAATGGTGATGTTTTACTTCGAGCGACTGTCGCGGCAGTCGCTCGAAGCAACACAGCCCCATTCAAAAACAAAGAATGAGTGCTCCAGATAATCGTTTGACGATCATAGTTGAGCCATGAACAGTCATCGTTGAGCGATATGCGCACCGAGCAAAACGTACTTTTAGCACGGATTTTCATAAAGGAACGCCATCTAACCTTTCATAATCACCAAAAGGTTCTTGGCGATGAAATGGTATGTGAAGCACTTTAGGGAATAGAGCTCGAGACCTCTCGTTCCGGTTTTACGTTACGGACTCCCTTTTCTACAAAGGGCTAGGACGGTTGCCTTCTTGCGAAGGACTTGTTTTGGCAGATGTCCCGTGTGAAAGCCAAATGCGCTAATAGGATAAGAGTTATGGAGTTACCTATAGGAGTACATACAAGAAACATATATATTCCATATTCTTAATTTTTTTACTGTTATTATGCAAATATCCATACACAGGAATATGTGCACACAGGCACTATCTTTGATATAAATAAATCACGTATTTCTCCACCTTAAGAAATGGTATTAAGATCATTAATAAAAAAAAATTCACAAAATAATTAAGACATTTTATTGCACTGAAAAAATATAACTTGGAACAAGTAAACATAACCCTTCCCTCACCATCAAAGATAATCCCAACCTTACTAAAAGAAAATCCATTTCGCAGCCAAACATTTGCATCATTCTTATTTAAAACCTGTTATATAATAACCTTACCTAACCTAAAAATACCCAAAATCTATTCATTCCATTCTCTATTCTGTTGAGTGAGATCACCATGACTTGATCCTATATATATATATATATATATATATATATATATATATATATATATATATATATATATATATATATATATATATATATATATATAGATTTAGATTTTAGTAGATTTTTGCCTCAGTAAAAATTAGCGACTTTGGAATCCATCGGAACATATGACTATAGCAGTCTTAAGAAGTCAAGATCTTTTTCAGAGCATTGTAATGTACTGTAGCCATTGCACACCCGCAGCACATACCCTCCCCCTCATGCCCTCTTTTATCATCTTGGAATGCCAAGTATTGTTTACTGTTTACGAGGCCCATTCTCCGTACACGCGCCTGTCACCTGCAGACACACATACATACACACACACACACACACACAGATAAAGAGAACCTTTTGTCCTCTCTTGTTTCTCTGTTGTTTTATTTTTAAGATTGCCAGAGAGAGAGAGAGAGAGAGAGAGAGAGAGAGAGAGAGAGAGAGAGAGAGAGAGAGAGAGAGAGAGAGAGAGAGAGAAGTGTTTTCTCAACGATATATACATTTCCAAAATAACACACTTCTTTATTTCAATTGTCCTATAAAAACAATACATTACAGCTACTA
>JAXCGZ010002573.1:0-5000 GCA_037179515.1 Halocaridina rubra
CACTTATTAAGTAGGTGATTTAAAAGATGAGATTTAAGTGAGGGTAATGTTTGGCAGCTTCTTAAGTTTGCGGGTAAAGAGTTCCAAAGTCTCGGGCCCATTACATTTAAGGCTCTTGCCCCAATATCAGTGGAAGTTCTGGGCACGTAAAAAGAATTCTGATATCTGGTGTTGACGTTATTGATACGCACTTGATTAACTGTTGGCAATGAGAAGAGCCATTCCGGTAATATTCCATGATTTATTTTAAAAACTAAAAGACAGATATTATATATGAACTTCATGTCCATCCTTAGCCAACCCAATCTCTCAAAGAGGGGAGTCACGTGATCATATTTATGCACCCCCCCTATGGCAACTCTTTCAGCAAAATTCTGGAGCCTTTTCACTCGTAACATCTGGGTCTTAGTCGTGGAACCCCAAACACTCAGACAGTAGTTGAGAATACTTAAAATTAATGTTTGTACTACAATTACCCTACAATCAGGCTCGAATTTTTCATAGACTCTGTTCAAGTAAATAAGGGTCCCGTTCACTTTTTTATGTAGTTCATCGATATGAAAATTAAATGTCATGGTACTGTCCATAATAACTCCTAGATTTTTAACCTTATTAGATGGGAAGAGTGAAACATTGTTGAAATTTATACTGATGTTCTCAGGAATGCGGGACAGGTATTGATTTGATCCAAAAATAACAAATTTAGTTTTATTTTCGTTCAGTAAAAGACCATTACTGTTAAAATAACTTTTGGCACAGTTTAATATATCTTCAGCCCTTTTTAAGATTTCAGAAATTCTATTAATGTCACCAGTAAGCATAATCTGGGTGTCATCAGCATACATAACAAGTAGGCAATCTCTTATAAATTGAGGTAAATCATTAACATATATTAGGAAAAGCAGAGGACCCAAAATTGAACCCTGAGGAACGCCAAAACTGATATCTAAAGAAGAAGAGAGAGTCGAGCCCATTCGAACTGATTGAATTCGATCTTTCAGATAATTTTCGAACCAAAATGAGTCAACATGAACTTTGGAAAGTTTTCTCATTAGAATTTGATGGTGTACACTGTCAAATGCTTTAGACAAATCTAACAATTATAAAAGTGATATTTTCTTATTTTCAATATTACTATAAATTTTATCAGTAATTTTAAGTAGGGCCGTCTCGGTCGAAAGTTTAGGCCGAAAACCGTGTTGTTCTTCACATAATAGACAATTTGATTCAAGGAAATTTATTAACTGGGTGGCAACTACCTTCTCAAGTATTTTAGACAGAATGCTGAGAAGAGAGATTGGCCTATAATTTTCAACATTATTAGTATCTCCACTCTTAAAAACGGGGATGATATAGGGATGCTTCCAGAGGTTAGGATAAATGCCTGTAACAATGGATGTATTAACAATGACTAAAATGAAAAATACTGTAACTGGCAATGAGTCAATTAGGAAGCGAAGTTGTATCCCATCGGAACCACAAGAGTTTGTTGGTTTGAGGTTCTTTATGATAAGAATAAGTGTGACTAAATCGATTGGGTGCGGTCTAAAATTATTGATAATATTTCTTTCAGCTGGAGGCTGGCAATTATGTGGTTGATTAATAATCAAGTCATTATTATCTTGGGACTTTTCATATGTGGACTTACCTATTTCAGCAAAATACTTATTAAAATCATTCACTCGCTTTTCCACATTATCACTGGGAAGGTCAGAATTTTCTAAGATTTCCTTATTTGCAGGAATTATTCTTTTTATAACATTCCAAGTTCCTTTGATATTTCCCCCTATACTTGGAAAATTCTTCCCTGAAATGATTTTTCTTCTTTTAGGACAACATTGTTTTAGTGAGGTTTCTTTCTCTTCTATAGGCTCTTTCCAACTCGGAGTTTTGTCTATCAGATTTAAATTGCCTTAGGAGGTCATCTCTCCTTTTCATTTGCTCTTTTAACTGAGAGTCAATCCACGGGGCAGGAGGGCGTGTCATGACTTTGGTTGTAAGAGGGGCACATTCATTTAAACATCTCGTAAAAACATCAGTAAAAGTAGAAACTTGATAATTTACACAATCTGTAGTTAGTATTGAATTTAAAATGTTGTATTCATTAAGAAGAGTGTCGCAGAAACAATTTTGCGAATAATTCTCAAGAGATCGGAAAGTTTTAACAATTGGCGGTCTCTTTTCCTTCCTGACATTAACTGTAGCTATTAGAAGCTCGTGGTCTCCTACAGGACAAGGTAAGACATCGTGGTGAACTATAAAACTAGGTGTATTGGTAATTATAAGATCAATTAGGCTGGAGGAATTAGCTGTGATACGGGTTGCTTTATTCACAAGCTGATTTAAGTGGAGGGATTGAATTAATTTCCCCATTTTATTATTAGGAAGAAGGAGATTATCATTGAAGTCGCCTATAATAATGAGAGGTTTGCTCCTCAAACAGACCGACCGAAATACCTCGGAGATGTAATCAAAGGTGTCGTTGAGTACATGAGGGTGTCTATATACACATCCCAGGATGAATGAAGGGAATTTCCTACTCTGAACAGTCAACCAAATGTCTTTGAGATGAGGAGGTCGCTCGACTTCAGGGGTCTTTAATAGGGAGACCGTTAGATGATTTCTTACATACACCCCCACACCCCCACCCCTACCACCATCAAATCGATAAAAAGAATACTCAGGTATAGCAACAAAACCAGACTGCATATTGTATAGGAGCCAAGTTTCACAAACACACATTATATCCACGTTATTTTCTCTGATCATTAGTGCAATATTGTCGAAATTACCCAAAAGTGATTGTGCATTGATGTGTTGTATATTTATGAAATGTTTCAATAAGCCTGTATTACAATGTGATTGCTATATATTTAAGGGACATAATCTTGTTTTATGGCCATGTTCACGGCAGTGACCACATTTAAGTCTATAGTTAAACCAACAGTGGGAAAGATCATGGTTTATTTCCCCACAGTTTGAACAGGGCTGTCGACGACTGTAGAGGTGCTGCAATTTCTCCCTCGCCCGGGGACGCTGGGGGTAGCGCCTTGGTTGGTCGAGATCGTAGAGACTGTGATTCATCCTCGAGTCTCGTCTCCATCCTCGAATACCAGGTGGGATTTGACGATTCTGATGACGAAAATCCCGGGTATGACGTCCATCCGAATGCTGTTGAGGATCCCTTCTAGAATGCTGATCGTTGCTACTTTCTTGAGAGACGTTTCTGATTTCATTATTATTTCTTATTGAGGGGAGCTGGCGATGCCGGTCGTAGTTTCTGTTCCTGTATGTGTTATTTTGACTGTCGTTATTGGCCGTGACCAGTCGTTGTTGCCGCTGCAATACAGAAGCATATGTAGTAGGTATGATTTGGTATATGATTTCTTCCCAGTTGTTGCTTAGTTTGAAGAATGGGCATTGCTTAGCAATTATGTTCAATAACCTGATGATGCCAAATCTGTTGAGAGCATCCCCCTTATCATTTACATCATAACACATCCGATCAACGTCGCCGGTACCAAGCCTGAACTGCAGATTAGTCTTGATAACTGAAACCCCATTGGTCTCACTCCAAGTTGCTAGTTGATTATTGAAAAAGTTGATCTTTTCATCGAACTCTTCGACTCTAAGGACAGGTGCTACTTCACATATGTGTATGCTCATCTCCTCGTTCACCTCCTTGAGATCGGTTATGAGAGAACCCAATCTATCAAGGATATCCACAGGCTGAGACCCATTAAGGATGTCTTGAATACCGCAGTATAAGATGCAATATTTAGGAGCCCATCGAAGTTTCTCTAAGACCCAACAATTTATGAGATCTATATTAGCTCCTTCTATAGTTTGAACGGAGCATTGTTGGTTCAAGTCTGACATTCGAACAGGGGAGAGGTTTGTGTCACCCAGAAGCAGGCTTCCCTCTGGTAGGGGCCGGGTAGGGGTTACACCCTGCGGTTCCGGTGTCGTTTGCTGTGAGTTGTATGTTCCCTGAAGTAACCCGACTTGTTCTTCCAGTGAAGAGATACGATCATTTAACTTGTTGACTGTGATTGTGAGTTTATCGATAACAAGATCTCTGACTTTTATTCTCTCTCTCATCTCTTCAATGTCTCTCATTTCCTCTTGAGGAGCTAATTCACAGTTATCAACATTACTCTCTGAATCGTTTGTTAGTGACGATCTATGCTTTTCAAGAATCATATCAATGAGTTTATCTTTCGTGTGCCAGACCCTTGTGATACCTATTTCCCGACAGTGATTTTGTAATTCAGTTTTTGTATAATTATCATTGAGGAATTCCCAAGTAGGGTTTTCCAAAGACACTAGGTTTTCAGTAGAAGACATTATAATATGAAAAATACAAAACACTAAGATTAAAATACTTTTGCCACTGGCAGCGCTTGTAGATGTTCTTACTGCGCATGCGCAGAATTTGAAAAAAATTAAATGTGAGCCCTTTACGGGAAAATTTGATTATCTTAACTTAAAATAAAACTAAGTTCATAAATTCAAAAACTTAAGAGACACATTTTCATTGTTCTAAAACACTTCACAGGGTCACAGAGGTACATAAAATACACAAAGGCAGTTTAGAAAACACGAAAAACCATGAAAATATCAGGAACGTAAACAAAGAATATCAAATACTTTCATTTTACAGAACGAGAGAGAGAGAGAGAGAGAGATAAATAGTTAGATAGATAGATAGATAGATCGATGGTGTGTGAGAGAGAGAGAGAGAGAGAGAGAGAGAGAGAGAGAGAGAGAGAGAGAGAGAGATAGATCGATGGTGTGTGTGTGTGTGTGTGTGTGTGTGTGTGTGTGAGAGAGAGAGAGAGAGAGAGAGAGAGAGAGAGAGAGAGAGAGAGAGAGAGAGAGAGAGAGAGAGAGAGAGAGAGAGAGAGAGAGAGAATATATAAATACTTCTTCATCTTCAAGGGAGATATGTGAAAGAGTTCTTTAAAATAGACTCTGAATAAATTAGAAATAAAGCATGC
>JAXCGZ010002573.1:20000-42500 GCA_037179515.1 Halocaridina rubra
CTTACGAAGCTTCAAACTATGACCTCTAGTTCTAGAGCCAGCCATATCAAAATATCGATCCCTATCCACTCTATCATAACTATGACGTAATTTAAAGACTGTCACCATATCCCCCCTCACTCTTCTAGCTTCGAGTGATGGTAAGTCTAATTCCCTCAGCCTCTCATCATAACTGAGATTGCGTATTTCTGGCACCAATTTCGTGGCATGTCTTTGAACTTTTTCAAGCTTAGCTATGTGCTTTTTCAAGTGCGGATTCCAAAAGGGGGCTGCATATTCGAGTTTTGGCCTCACATAGGTTACATAAATATTTCTGAACATTTTCTTGTCCATGTGCCTGAAGGCTACCCTTAAATTTGATAAGAATGCATATGCTGCCCTTACTATGCCATTTATATGTATTTCTGGAGACAAATCTGCCAGTATGTTTACTCCTAGATCTCTCTCATTTTCTGTCTCTTGAAGTTGTACTCCAGCCACCGAGTAGTCAAGCTTGGGCCTTCTTGTACTTGTACCCATTCTCATTACCTTACATTTTGAAGTATTGAATTTCATTAGCCACTTTTCTGACCACTCATGCAGATTATTTAGATCCTCCTGAAGTTCTCTACCATTGTTCTCGTTTTTTACTTTCTTCACAATCTTTGCATCATCTGCAAAAATATTCATGAATGAATTTACGGACTCTGGTAGGTCATTTACATATACAAGGAACAAAAGTGGCCCTAAAACTGAACCCTGTGGAACTCCACTACTAACTCTTCTCCATTCAGACACTGAGTGTCTTACTCTAACCCTCTGTTCCCTTCCTTCTAAGTAAGTTTTTATCCATTCCAAAACATTTCCCCTATTCTAGCCATTGATTGCAGCTTCCTAATAAGTCTCCCATGTGGAACAGTGTCAAATGCTTTCTGGAAGTCTAGGAATATGCAATCTGCCCAGCCCTCTCTCTCCTGTAAGATTTGGCTTACCTCATCATAAAATTCTAATAAGTTTGTTACTGTTGACCTACCTTCTCTGAAGCCATGTTGCCTCTCTGACAAAAAGTTGAAGGATTCCAAGTGAAGAGAGATATGTTTCCTTAGCAGTTTTTCCATAACTTTGCAAACTATGTTGGTCAAGGAAACTGGTCTATTGTTCAGAGCCGTATCCCTCCTTCCCTTTTTGAAGATAGGTATCACATTTGCTTGTTTCCAGCATCTTGGAATCTCCCCCGACTCCAGTGACTCCTTAAATATGATACTTAGTGCCACTGATATTGTGTTTGCGCATTTTTTAAGCACATGAGGGGATATGTCATCAGGACCTGTAGCTTTATGAACATCTAAATCCATCAGCGCTTTGCATACCTCTGTGGCTGTTAGGTTGATGTTCTCTAATTCCGGCCCTTGAGCTTCTATCACTGCAATCTGAGGGGGTGGGGTATTTTCTACTGTAAATACTGACTGAAACTCCTTGTTCAATTCTTTGCAGATCTCTTCATCCGTCTCAGTGATGCTTCCATCCGCTCTCTTTAGCCTTAAAACCTGTTCTTTTACCTTCAGTTTTCCTCTGATAAAGCTGTGGAAAAGCTTGGGATTTTCTTTAGCCTTCCTGGTGATGTCCCTCTCATAGTCTCTCTCTGCCTCTCTCCTTATACTTAGGTAGTCATTTCTTGCTCTTTTGTAGGTTTGCCAGGCATTTATGTTTTTTCTCCTCCTATACCTTTTCCAGCATTTGTCTCTCCACTCCTTAGCTCTTTTACACCCATTATCGAACCATTTCTCTCTGGCATGAATTACACCTACTTTGGTGACAGGTATGCAGCAATCTACTATCTTCCCATATTTCTCACAAAAGATGTCATACATTTCTTGTACAGATTTTTTGTAAAATAAGGTTCTCCAGTCAATAACTGCAAAAAGCTCATTCATTTTGATGTAATCTCCTTTCGGATAGTTCCTCTTCATGTCCTCAGTGCCTCTACTCTCAGGAAGAATATCTTCAATGATATTCTCCATCAACAACATACAGTGGTCACTCCTTCCAATTGGTGTGTGTGTGTGTGTGATTGTGTGTGTGTGTGCATGCATGTGTGTGTGCGTTTCTGTTTATCGAGATACAAGCAAATATTAATTTGTGAATGGTTTAGGCATATGAGCATTATTACCTGAGTTTTTAGCTTTGTTAACTTCTCTTCAAAACACTTTATAATCTTTACTCTTCAATCTGGTCATTAACTATTCGTTTCCAATTTTTTCCTAATTTTTTCAACAATTCTTGAAGGGCAATTCTGAATTTAGTTTGATAATTTCCCTATATACCTATGAACAGCATTTTTACCACGGAAGACGCCAAGAGTATGAATTTTGATTCTTCTTCTAAGCAGCGAGTGGCATTAGAGAGAGCTTTCACGTGATCATTCCAACGTGAAATTGTTTAGTTTTTTTTTAGCCTTATTTACTGTAAATTCATGAGTTGAAGTAAGAAAAGTCGATTTTACAACTTTAAATATATAATCAATACATCTCAAGTGATGTCTTATCATTATAATTTTCTGTTGCACACAAATAGACATCGCTATATATTATATTTATATTGGATATCATGTCTTCACAATTCTGTTTTATGTCATCTAAATTTATCTCAGACATTTAAGACCCATCAAATAATTTGCCACATTGAACCTCGGGTTCACAACCAGCATTAAGTGTGTTGAAAGGATTAAAAATTCTATTAAAAATAAGGGGTTTAAGTGATCAAATAGAGCCACTTACTCTATACAGTCAATATGTATATTGAACAACAACACTTCAAACTGTTTTGAACAAAAATGAAATGTGATCTTAAACCCACTGGTGGAGTCTTTTCAGGGATAAAGGTGCGTAAAAGTATCTGGAGATAGTTAATTGTCAAATACAACAAGACAGACAAATAGATAGACAGACAGACTGAGAAAGAAAGAAAGAAAGATAAATAGATAGAAAAGCGGACAGATAAAGATAGGAAGATATATATATATATATATATATATATATATATATATATATATATATATATATATATATATATATATATATATATATATATATATATATATATGTATATATATATATATATATATATATATATATATATATATATATATATATATATATATATATATATATATATATATATATATATATATATATATATATATATATATATATATATATATATATATATATATATATATATATATATATATATATATATATATATATATATATATATATATATATATATATATATATATATATATATATATATATATATATATATATATATATATATATATATATATATATATATATATATATATATATATATATATATATATATATATATATATATATATATATATATATATATATATATATATATATATATATATATATATATATATATATATATATATATATATATATATATATATATATATATATATATATATATATATATATATATATATATATATATATATATATATATATATATATATATATATATATATATTATATATATATATATATATATATATATATATATATATATATATATATATATATATATATATATATATATATATATATATATATATATATATATATATATATATATATATATATATATATATATATATATATATATATATATATATATATATATATATATATATATATATATATATATATATATATATATATATATATAAATATATATATATATATATTTATATATATATATATATATATATATATATATATATATATATATATATATATATATATATATATATATATATATATATATATATATATATATATATATATATATATATATATATATAGAGAGAGAGAGAGAGAGAGAGAGAGAGAGAGAGAGAGAGAGAGAGAGAGAGAGAGAGAGAGAGAGAGAGAGAGAGAGAGAGAGAGAGAGAGAGAGAGAGAGAGAGAGAGAGAGAGAGAGAGAGAGAGAGAGAGAGAGAGAGAGAGAGAGAGGCTAAATAAGGTAGCTAACAATATTACCTACTCATAATATTGCACTGGAAGGGCTCTTTTTCTAACTTTGTAAAGGCGCATTCGCAAGAGATGAAATGAGATTTTGTTTATAATGGGAACCACTAGGCCAGTACAAACGTGTATGTGTGTCGTTTATGTGCGTATGCAGTTTATGTGTGTACGTGTCTATGTATTTACCTCATTGAGCTCACGGTAAATAGACTCACACTCTAAAGCCATCATTGTAAATATTATTTCAAAACAGCATGTGTGAGTTGTGCTATGCATCATCAAACTCATTGTTAAAATTTTAAGATATTTTAAGGCGCACAAATTTAGATTCCTACCCTAGAGGCTCCAGCCTGACATCTTGAAAGTAGAAATGAAAAATTTGGTATGACTTAAGTGAGTATATGCATATTAATGCTGTAAACAATAACCTCTGTCCATATTCAGGAGGATAACTGAAGGCATGTGCTGGTCAACGGTGGGTCGGGAAAGTGGTAAAACTTTATAGCTGAAAAGTTTAGTAATCCCTCCGTAATACTGAAGAATCAGAAGAAATATAAGATCACTCTAATGTATTATGTTTGTAGCTAAGTGCGCTTAACTGCTTGAGGTATATAATGGGAGTGACTTAAATGTTTGAATGCATTCTAGTGTACTGGACAATAAGCTTGGTACATACTGAGGAGGAGATTTTTCTGTATCTGCTGCGATAGCTGAGCACTAATAATATTAATGGGAGATTAGAGGTATAATGAAGCCCTTCATATTTCCGAAAGGTCAGCACAAATAAATGCCCAATCTGTTTTATGGCCTTGGTGTCTAAAAGCACCAGACTCTAAACTACAGTTCTACGAGACAAGGTTGAAATCCTGTATATAGTAAACTTTTGGGAAAATCTATCACCGGGAATGCATTTCAAAGTTCTATATAATAACCATTACCCATACTGCATGGTAAATTAAATGTGTGCTAGTCATCGTGAAAGCAGAATGGATAAAATCAAGTTAAATTCAGAAGTTTTCTCAATAATTCTGAAATCTCAATAGCAGATTCAATTCATAGTTTTATGTCCTTTTTGGATAGCAATATTAAGTTGTTTGGCTTCAGTTCTACTACACTCGTGCTCAAGTCCCAAAAGTAGATGGCAAAAGATAGATATAATTTAGCTATATGATGACATTCTAATGTTCTTTATAATAATCTCAGTCCTAATAAAGAAGGAAAAATTAAATTATATGCCTGTTAATGGTGGGTGGGCTAAATTGTAAAACTTAATAACAGAAAACTTTATTAGTGCCCTTCGTGCTTTTGAAACGTGTAGTGGCTAAGATTCACTCTGTTTTATGAACTCTATGGCTATGTACACTAATTATATTCATGTTAATAATAATAATAATAATAATAATAATAATAATAATAATAATAATAATAATAATAATAATAATAATAATAATAATAATAATAATAATAATAATAATAACAACAATAATAATAATAGAAATAATAATAATAATAATGATAATAATAATAATAAAAATAATAGAATAATAATAATAATAATAATAATAATAATAATAATAATAATAATAATAATAATAATAATAATAATAATAATGATAATAATAATAAGAATAATAATAATAATAATAATAATAATAATAATAATAATAATAATAATAATAATAATAATAATAATAATAATAATAATAATAATAATAATAATAATAATAATAATAATAATTATCATCATCATCATCATCAAGATGGAATCATTCCTCAATAACAAAGTGATGTATGAATGAGGCTAAGTTTAGAAGATAAGATTAAATAAAATAACAGCTTAAAATTGTTTACCAGTTTAATGTTAGATTTCGTGATAAACAGATTGAAATACATACAAGATTATATCATTTACAGAAATAGAGGCAGGAATAGAAACCGGATTTAGGTCGGTGAGCTAAGACTACTGTAATTTTTATAGAAAACATGAATATAAGTGGAGAAATGATTGAAGATATTTTGAAGATAGTGAGTGCAACATACTAAACAATGAAGGTGAGTGTGATATAAAATTATTCAAATGTAATAGCAAAGATGAAAATGGAAGATGTAAAGCAAAATTATACTCTAAGAAATCACCTCTTGATGCAGCATTCTCAAATAATCATAAAAAAAAGATATCTTTACAATTGTACTGACTGAAGTTAAAGTATCAGAATATTTACAAGATTTAATAATTGGGTTTAGATGTGCATGGTTGTGATGTAAGTTAAAGCAAAGGAGACGATATAAGTAGCATGTTTAAAAAAGAAGGATGGATGCGTTAGCACTGAGTGAAGCTAAGTTGGAAAGGAATTGTGAAGTGATATATAGAAGTGTGGCAGGAAGGGATTCTGGAATTGATAGAGGGTGAGGAAGGGGAGTGTGTCTGTAGGTAAGTGAGAAAATAAGAACATGTCTGTGGTGAAAAAGAAGGAAATATCATTTAGGATTATATGGGCTAAAAGGATACTGGGGTGCAAGGATTAAGCGTTTGAGAGTGCCTATGATCCTGGCAGTGAGAGAAGTGAGGAAGAAACAGAAAAATTTTGAATTAAATTGAACGAATGCTTGGAGGATTTTGAAATGAATGTGCATGTGGTGTTGATGGAATGGGCCAGTGAGTGTTATATTTGGGTAAGTATGAAGTACCTGTTAAAAATGAGAGTGGAGAGAAAGGGATAGGTATGTGTACTGAGAGAGAGATGTTGATATTGCAATTAAAAAGAGGGATGTGCTCAAGTATACATGTGTCAGGGTAGATATTGATGGATTAGTTGCCAGAATATTAATGGATTATGTTTTTATGGACAGGAGTTTGAGTGATATAGCAATGGATGTGAAAGAATTGAGAGGAGCTAGTGGTGAAATATCTGATCATTATCTAGTGGAAGATTATGTGAGAATGGGAGAAAAGTTGAGAAGGAGGCGAAAGTAGGGAGGACGAGAGGAGCCAAAATGAGTGACATGAATAAAAAAGAGAAAGAACGTAATTATTAGGCTAGAGTGAGTAATGTGTATAATGTTGTGAAAGAGAAAGAGGATGAGGGAGTGGAAGGAAAATGGAAATGTTTTAAAGAGAAAGTTCTGAAGAGTGCTAGAATGAAGATGTTAAATCAGTAGAGGCTGAAATGGGGCAGGCATTTTAGATATGGATGGAGAAAGGTAATGTAGAGGCATATTGGAGATATAGTGGAAAGAGGAGGTTCGTGAAGCTTGTGGTGAGAGAGGCAAAGCGAAAAGCGGTTGTCAGGTGGGGTAAATGCTTGCCTGAAATTTTGAGGAATAAATAGACCTTCTTTGAAGGAAGTGAAAAGAGTTGTGGGAAAGGTGAGTCTAGTAGTAGGAAATGTATAAAGGAGCAGAGAGGAAATTGCTGGTAGACGAAATAAAGGTTAGAGAGAGATGGGCTGAGTATGCCATGGAACTGCTAAATAAGGCTGATTGAGAGGCAGAGATTGTAGCTGTGGGAAATGAAGTAAGAATTCCAGCATTAAGTAAGAAGAACACTAGGGACATTAAAAAGAGGTAAATATGGCATGGAGAGCAATAAAAGCAGGTAAAGCACTAGGACTAGATAAGTTTTATGTACACTGCTTGCCAAAAGGTAGAGAGACATTAGTTGAATGGATGGTGAGGTCTTTGAATGTTTGCTTCAGAAGAGGAAGGGTCCCAGTTGATTGGAGGAGTGCATATATAGAGTAATTTTATAAAGGAAAGGGAGATAAGTATGAGTGTAGTAGTTTTAAAGGATTTACTTTGTTGAGTGTGGCATGTAAGGTGTATTGAAGAGTGTAGATTGAGAGAATAAGAAAAGGTACTAAGAGCTCACACCTGCCAAAACCAGGTCCTACGTAAAAGGCACTGTCCTGGCCCTTTGTAGCAAAGGGAGTCTGTCACATATAACTGATCATCATCATCATCACCACTAAGGGAATAATCGGGAAAGAACAATATGAGTTCAAAAAAGGAAAAGGTGTATGTGGTAAGACGGTGTGTGAGAAGTTCTTATAGAAAGAGGCATCTCTTTGGACTTACAAGGATTTTGAGAAAGAGTATGATCTGGTTGATGAAGAAGCATTGTGGAATGTATTGCACTTGTATGGAATAAGTGAAAAATTGTTGAATGCAGTCAAGAGTTTTCACATAATAGTAGAGCATGTGGTAGAGTCAGTAATGGTATGAGATGGTTTTAAGTTTTGCGTCTTTGCCATGGTTGTTTAATGTACATATGGATGAAGTGGTAAGGGATATAAATGAAAGTGTTCGAAAGAGACTTGGAATCAATGGATGAGAATGAAAGATTGTGGATATGGAATCAATTGCTATTCGCAGATGACAGAGTACTGGTGGCTGATTCTGACAATGAATTGATTCATATAGCCACCGAGTTTGTTAAGGCGTGTGCAAAAAAGGAGGTTATGGGTGAATATTGGTAAAGGTAAAGCCATGAGATGTACGAGGAGTGCTAATGTTGGCAGATTAAATGTAGGAGTGACTGGAGAGTTGCTCGAGGAAGTTGAGAGTTTAAAGTATTTAGAGTCACATATAGCAGGAAATGGACTAGTGGATGGGAAGTAACTCATAGAGAGAAGGAAGCGTGATGAGAAATAGGTATTTAAGAATTAATGCAAAGAGAAGGAATTATGAAAGTGGGATTATGCCAACAGCATTACATGGAACAGACTTGGAATTCAAGAAAGAATGAAAAAACAAGTCGAATGTAATGGAGATGAGGTGTTTGAGAAGTGTCATTGGTGTATCTAGAGCAACTAGAGTAAGAAATAAGAAAGTGAGGCAGAATAGAAGTAATACAATAAACCTGTCAGATAAGCTAGATCAATATGAATGGAGTCGGTTTGGACACATAGCAGGAAGGGGTGATGAACGACTTGCAAATAGAGTGTGAAATGCAGAAGTGGTTGCAGTAAGGTCAAATGGAAGACCTAAAATGAGATTGATGGATGGAGTGAAGAGGGTACTGGATGCTGGTGGATTGCAAATGGAGCAGGGAAGAGAGCGTTCAAGAGAAAGGAATGAGTAGAAGAAGATGATATATAGATGATGCGGGACAAAAGGATATTTCTCACACTGGCAGAACAGTATTCTGTGATAGACGAGTGTGTAGGGGGTTGCCATATGTTGAAGCAGTGGGGGAAAACCAACTGCAGCTGTCCTTCCTCACGACAGAATATACCTGCCCACCTAGTCTGAGACGGATCCAAGCAGGATGGTGGAAGGGGAGATATGGAGCAAACCTTTATCTCCAAGGCGCTAAGAGGAGTGATTGAGTTGTATCTTGGCTTGTGGTGAATGTGTGCTCCTTAGCTCTACCACCTTGCTTACAAGGAGGAATGGAGCCAGTGTATATAGATAGATAACATTTAAAAATAAAAAAAAAATACTTGAGAAGTTCAAGGATCCTTTTCTAAAAATAAAATTTATAATGCATTTGGGGTGGAATAGGAACGCATATTGTGAGTAATATGCCAATCAACTATAGGAATGACTTCATCTTATATTCATTACAATAGGAGTTATGAAGGACTGTTCTTCATCATGATAATTGCTAATTTTTCTCTCAGTAAAAGCATTCATGAAAAAATGTATATTCTGTCTAAATTATGCTTTACAAAAGTATAGGAATAAGACCCGCAGATGAAAATATGTCACGTTTTATTTGATAATAGTTTAAAATGGTGAAATAAGAGTCGTTAAAAGAAAACTCAGCTTAGCATCCAAACGCCTATAAAGGAGCGTGATATCCATGTGACTTACTGACGTGAGAAATCTTTTTAAGGAGAAAATATGAGAGATTTCTCCTTCAACTTAAAACCTTGTTATCCTAATTTCATTGGATGCAGAATGTTGGAGCCAATTTAATACTCACAAATTTAAAACCTAGAAATTGAGTCAGTCACCAACATATTCTACCCATGCTGTAGTCAAATCAATTTACTGAATTTCAATAAATTACTGCAACTTTAATTCATCTGAACCAAAATGAAAATTGTTGATATACATGTGCTACTTTTTTGAAGTCTTCTATGTTCAATTTTGAAAGCAAATATGAAACTTTTTCAACTACAAATTTGCCGCAACAAGGTACTTGTTTGCAGACTGCCTTGGGAGTCACTTTTTACAATAATTGTCCAAGTCCTTATATAGACGGTCATTACCTTCTCTTTTTATAACATCTCAATGGCCCACTAAAAGTCATTTTCTTCCTTTATTATCCTCTTTCGAAAACAGCAGGCCGCAAAGAGGAACC
The DNA here is from genome assembly GCA_037179515.1 of Halocaridina rubra. Taxonomy (NCBI): domain Eukaryota; kingdom Metazoa; phylum Arthropoda; class Malacostraca; order Decapoda; family Atyidae; genus Halocaridina; species Halocaridina rubra. Next base: position 30,342 of record JAXCGZ010002573.1, read on the forward strand.
GTAGAATGGCTTACTTTCTTTCAGTAACTCGCATTTCAAAAAGCAGAACAAAAAACATTCTTAATATAAAATCCAGGAATTTTACTTGATAGGCAAGTAGAGATGTACATCTTTTACTTTCCTTACTTCGAAGTTATTTTTCTCTTCTAAAACTAGGCACTTCTATATTTGGGGCATATTACGCTTTTATTAACATTCTAATAAATATTTAGGTATGGCTGAAGAATTAATATATTCTCTAATTATGCAAGAAATAAACATACACACACACGCAAGCATGCACACACACAGATATATATATATATATATATATATATATATATATATATATATATATATATATATATATATATATATATATATATATATATATATATATATATATATATATATATATATATATATATATATATATATATATATATATATATATATATATATATATATATAAATATATATATATATATATATATATATATATATATATATATATATATATATATATATATATATATATATATATATATATATATATATATATATATATATATATATATATATATATATATATATATATATATATATATATATATATATATATATATATATATATATATATATATATATATATATATATATATATATATACATGTATATTTGTAGCGGGATGGGAGATTAGTATGAGTGTAGTAATTTTAGGGGAATTGGTTTGTTGATTGTGGTTGGTAAGGTGTATGGAGTGTTAATCGACAGAATTAGGAAAGATATTGAGGGTGCGCAGAGAGATTGTCAAAGGACAAAGTGTCGAAAGACAAAATGCCGAAAAGTCAAAGCGTCGAGAAGTTAGGTTAGGTTAGGTTAGATTTTGTTATCGCAGGCTAGGTTAGGTTAGGCAAGGTTAGGTTAAGTTAGGCTAGGTTAGGTTTGGTTAGGTTCTTTCGACACTTTTGTCTTTCAACACTTTGACTTTCGACACTCTTTCTTACTTCCGGTACCTAGAGACTGATTGGGGAAGAACAGTGTGGATTCAGGAGAGGAGGAGGATGTATGGGTCAGGTGTTTGCGGTAAGACAGGTGTGTGAGAAGTTCTTGGATAAAGGTTGGGACACTTGTTGGGTTTTTATGATTTTAGAGAAAGAGTATGACAGGGGAGATAGAGATTTGTTGTGGCGGGTGTTGGGACTGTATAGAATAAGTGGAAGTTTTTTGAATGCGGCGAAGATTTTTTACAGGAACAGTAGAGCGTGTGTGAGAGTTGGGAAAAGTATGAGTGATTGGTTTGAGGTGAATGTAGGGCTACGTCAAGGTTGTCTAATGTCACCCTGGTTGTTCAATGTGCATATGGATGGAGTGGTAGGGGAAGGAAATGGAAGAGTATAAGACAGAGGCTTGGAATTAGTGGGTGAAGATGGAAGGTTGTGGAAACTGAAGCAGTTGCTATTTGCAGATGATACTGTACTGGTGGCGGATGCTGAAAATGAATTGAATCATTTGGTGACCGAGTTTATTAGTGTGTGTGAAAGAAGGAAGTTGCTCATGAATATCGGTAAAAGTAAAGTCATGAGATGCATGAGGAGTGTTAAAGTTGGCAGATTGAATGTAGGAGTGAATGGGGAGTTGCTTGAAGAAGTTGAGAGTTTTAAGTATCTGGGGTCATATGTATAAAGGAGTGGACGAGTGGATGTAGAGGTAAATCACAGAGTGAAGGAAGTAAGCAAATGTCTAGGTGGGTTGAAAAGTATAATGAAAAATAGATATTTGGGAATGAATGCAAAGAGAAGATTATATGTACCTGTGTGATTGTGCCACCAGCAATGCATGGAGCAGAGACTTGGAATGCAAGAGAGGGTGAAAGGAACAAGTTGAAAGTAATGGAGATGAAATGTTTGAGAGGTATGATTGGTGTACCTAAAATAGAGAGAGTAAGAAATGAGGATGTCAGGCAGAGAACGGGTGTTGTAATGATGCTGTCGGATTGGTTAGATCATTAAGTGTTGAGCTGGATTAGACACATGGAAAGGATGAGTGATGAACGAATAGTGAAAAGAGTGTGGAATGCAGAAGTGATTGGAGTTAGGTAGCGAGGGATACCTAGAATGAGATTGATGAATGGCGGAAAAGTGAACTGAATGCACGTGGCATGTCAGTGGAACAAGGAAGAGTGCATGCAAGAGATAGTAATGAGTGGAGGAAGATTGTGCATTTATGATGCGGCCCAAAGGGATTTCTCGCATCTGCTGCCTCAGTGAACTGTAATGGACAGGTGTGAGGGTAGTTGCCATGTGATGAAGTGGTAAGGGTAAAGCAGTTGTAGTTCTTGGGCCTCAATGTAGAATACCCTTGCCCGCCTACCTTGCGGATGATTCAAGCAGGGTGGAAGGAGGGGAGATGTGGCAACCCTTTATCCCCAAGGAGCTGAAAGGAGAAGTTGAAGCATATGTTGATCGTGGTGAATGCGTGTTTCTTGGCTCGGCCACCCCCCTTACAAGGGGGAATGACTCATGTATATATATAAATATATATATATATATATATATATATATATATATATATATATATATATATATATATATATATATATATATATATATATATATATATATATATATATATATATATATATATATATATATATATATATATATATATATATATATATATATATATATATATATATATATATATATATATATATATATATATATATATATATATATATATATATATATATATATATATATATATATATATATATATATATATATATATATATATATATATATATATATATATATATATATATATATATATATATATATATATATATATATATATATATATATATATATATATATATATATATATATATATATATATATATATATATATATATATATATATATATATATATATATATATATATATATATATATATATATATATATATATATATATATATATATATATATATATATATATATATATATATATATATATATATATATATATATATATATATATATATATATATATATATATATATATATATATATATATATATATATATATATATATATATATATATATATATATATATATATATATATATATATATATATATATATATATATATATATATATATATATATATATATATATATATATATATATATATATATATATATATATATATATATATATATATATATATATATATATATATATATATATATATATATATATATATATATATATATATATATATGTATATATATGTATATATATATATATATATATATATATATATATATATATATATATATATATATATATATATATATATATATATATATATATATATATATATATATATATATATATATATATATATATATATATATATATATATATATATATATATATATATATATGTGGGGGTTTGTTTGATGCTAGAGTGTTAAGATTCTGTTTTACTAAGGGGACTCAAAGTACCGAGCTCGGTTAAGAGCTCACAAACAGACAGGACAGATATTTGTACTTGAACACCCCATTTTTATTACCCTTAGTCGGTTAAATGAAACTCAGAATTCAACTTTCTTTTAATTTTGGAAATGCAATGACATTAAAAGAATTGAATTCAATTTCTCAAATTAAATTTTATGAAATGCTGCCTCGAATCCCGGAGGAGGTGAGTATGAGTTCGTTTCCCGGCACCACGGACGTATGCCAAGACTTTGGCCTCAACTCGATGATTACCTCTGTCACACAGGCAGAGTAGAATACAGGACACTGCAATTTCAGAAACAGAAATGACACACTGTTTATAATGGGAAACTGAAAGCATGAGCACACATATAATGAGTTTCCAATGTCATTCTACTGGATGAATATATATAGGTTATTCACAGCTAACCAGAAATATTTATGCTACCATAATAGCATACAAAACATTAATTCTTTACTGGTTTTAAAGAAAATAATATATTCACAATAAATGAAGAATAAGCAAGACAAATACAGTACTGTATGTATTCCTTAAATTGTGGGCAACCACAAAAGTTGCGATGCTTATTCCTGATATGAAATTAATATGGTAAAACACTCTATTTAGGGTAAAGGAAGAATCTACGAGATAAATACAGTATTCATTCACTTTTAGTTATCAAGAACTTTGCAATAAAAAAAGGGTGCAAAACCACCTTTTGAGGTATTTGCAACTTATAACTCAAAACACTTTATCCCCAACATATGAAGAATTAGCAAGATAAATACGGTATGCATTCATTAAATTGTGGTTAACAAGAAATATTTGCATAGCCAACTGGGAAAAATTACCTTTTGAATATTTGCAATTTGGCTTTTTGGCAAATAGCTTTATTGACGAGTTTTTGAAGTAAAAAAAACACTTTATTTACGATGATAGAAAGGGGTGAAATGAAATTAGAATTTATTAGGAAGAGAGATAGATTTTTACGGGCTCATAACTAGTCTTCAGAGGATGAGATTTTCGTTTATCACATTCAGTGAAAAGAAACTTCTCAGCAATATATATCAGCTGTAATTTACAGGTTAAGGAATTAACTTTGGCATGTGAGATTCCAGTGTGGTAATCTACAAAATTTCGTGTGACTGGGAATGGAATCTGAGAATAGAAATCCATAAGATTTATCCAGTAACGAATGTAACTAATTCTCGAAAATAAACCAATTTGCTTGACCCACGAGCTTTACCATACACTATCCCTCACCTTGTTGTGCTAGATGAATTCCTTGTTGTGCTAGATGAATTCCTGTGAAGATGCCACGTAAAATATTGAAAATAAACTTAGACCACCCAGGCGAGATGTTGCCTCTGGGCAGTCTCGGCGCCAAAAGAGAGCGTCTCCTCGTTGTGCTTCGTGACGTCATCTGTAGGAGACATTCCTAGAGCAGTAATTGGCTCTGATTTCATTTTAAGGACTATTTTAGTGGTGGTCCCTGGCAGGCAATTATAGCAGAGATGCAAGGGAGAGACAGTATTTTTAGGTGCAACAAGTGGAAGCAAATAAAATAAAACGAGAATAATAATGAAAAGTTAGGTTACTGGTTATTCTTTTCTTAATTTTCTTGGCCCGTTGCAGACAGAAAAATAGGAGCAGCCTTTATATTGGGGCTATACTTCTACACGTACAAGAAGAGTAAATAAACTATATAGAATTAGCTATAAGCTAAAATACAAATTGCAAATAATCATAATCTGCGAAAGTCAAGAAGTGGGAATTAATTTTTTTAGTTAGAAAATAACAGTTATATTAAAGGGAATTATTTTAATTTTTTTTAGTTAGAAAATAACAGTTATGTTACTAATTTATTAATAAGGCATCTAACAGCCTCTGTTGACATTGAGCGAAACACTCTGTCACAAAGGCCCTTTCTAGAGAATATTGATTTAGCAAAATTCTACTACAGAAGGCGAAAAAAGAACAGAGGAAGTTACGGTGACTTCAGTGTTATTATTAGGGATGAGATATCCTTCTCATGGAAAAGAACAAATGAATAATAAGAATGGGATCCACCACTGGAACATATCATACTAATAGTAAAAGTAAACAAGTCTTGTAAACAAAACATTAAATGACATGCAAAACATAAAAGAAATGTGATCAAATTCAAATTTCAAGAAAATTAAATCACAATTAGATATCAGTGAATATCAATATTTAAGTTTATGAATGCTTCACATGCAAGAAGGCAATAATATAATATACAAAATAAAATACAGTATACGCAAATTAAACATTTGAACCACGTCGTCACTAACATTGGCGACTGGATTTAAAACAGTTTCAGCTATTCAACACTAAACTAAAATGTTTCTGCCAAGTTCTGGCTTTCAAAGTCCCACAAAGGGAAATATAAAACTACGATCAAAAAATTATTCTTCATCTTTTTCGTTTTCCATTAGGAATAACGTTTGTACGCTAAAGTAAACAAGTACAGTACAGTATTAAAGACATAAAAGATAAACATAAAAATAAACAACACATTAGAGAAGTAATCTTTACTGACTAGCCAAATTTAGGCTAACAGCACCAGCTTCCTCATTTGAGGGTAACGACCGTCGACTTAGTAGATCAGCAAGGTCATTGTCCTTGCCATGAACATGTTGGGCAGTGAATTTGAAAAGATTCAGGTAAAGTGCCCACCTTTTCAGACGAGGATTTAGCTTGTCTGCAGTCTGTAAATATAGGAGAGGTCGGTGGTCGGTTCTCAGTGTAAAATGTTGGCCATACAGATGGACTTCAAATTTCTTTATGGCCCAATATGCAGCTAGAGCTTCCTTCTCCACAGTGGAGTAATTTCGCTCTGCAGGGCGAAGCCTGTGGCTTGCATATCGCACTGGAGCTACTTCTGCTGAGTTGTCTGATCGGGCTTGCAAGAGCACGGCACCCAGGCCTTCGTCTGAGGCGTCGGTCTGCAAGATAAATGGAAAATCAGGGTTTACCAGTTGTAATACTGGCTCACCTGCCAATGCTTCTCGGAGCTTGAAAAATGCTCTCTCCGCTTCATCTGTCCATTTGACAGGGGAGGATTTACTTTGCTTCGAGGAGGTCAGTTGCTGCAAAGGGGCAGCGATAGTATTAAAGTGTGGAATGAACCGTTGGTAGTAGCCGACACTACCCAGGAATGATCTCAGTTGAGTGACAGTGGCAGGTTTCTCCATATCCTTGATAGCTTGTACCCTGTCATGTATAGGGGACATAACTCCTTCTCCAACCACGTGGCCGAGATACTGCAATTGTGTGAAACCAATCTCACATTTGGAAGGCTTTAAATGAAGTCCATGCTGGTTCAGACGAGTGAGAACTCTGCGGAGGGTCTCGAGGTGCGATGACCAATCCTGAGAATGCACCAGGATGTCGTCTATAAAGCATGAAACATTGTCGAGATCCTGTAGTACTATCCTCATGAGTCTGCTGAAGCAGCCAGGGGCATTTACCATACCAAAAGGCATGACCCTGAACTGATATAGACCATATCTTGTGGAAAAAGCTGTAAGAGGCTTGGTAGTCTCGCTCAACGGGACTTGCCAAAATCCACTGGCCAGATCCAACTTGGACAGGTAACGGGCTTGAGAAAGCAACGAGAAAATATGCTCGGCGTCAGCAATGGGCTCTCCATCAAAGATGGTACGGGAGTTAAGCTTACGACAGTCAAGGCAGAACCTGTGACTGCCATCTCGCTTACGCACTGCCAGTAACGGCGAACACCAAGGCGAAATGCTCTTTTCAACTATTCCGAGGCGGACCCAAGTGTCAAGATCTTCCTTCAGCCGTAAGGACAGCTGGTGGGGAAGACCATAGGAATGCCGAAATGGCTCTGGGTCAGTCAGTCTGACATGATGCTCAAGGGTAGTGGTAATGCCTGGGAGGTCGTTGAAGACGTTCTCATAGTCCTCAAATAGCTTGTTCAGCTGTTCCCGTTGACTCGGTTGCAGTCTGGAGTTAATAATACAATTACTCACACTTTCTTTTCGGTGTGTGGGAATGGCAGGATCCTTACCATCATCAAAAGCTAAGCTTATGTCTTCAATTGCAAGAGCGGTGGCTGCAGCCAGAGGGGCTTCTTCAGAAAAACTCCACTCTCGTAAGTCTGTCTCCACTGCAAGGGTGGAGTATTCCAATATAGGAAGTAAGGGGTGGCTATAATGGAGCACCTGTGTTGCTGCAGCCTCGGAGGTTCTGTTGATGCTTGAGGCATCTATAGGGGTTGCTGGGAGCGCCAGCGCAGGATCCCTGTGGGCCTCCGGGTCCTCACAATAAAGCTTCAGCTGGTTAATGTGGTATTTCCGGTTAATGCCATCAACATTTAGCACATAATTGTCAGGGGTCACCCGGTGTACCACAGTGTACGGTCCTTTCCAGCGTAGCATTAGCTTGCGGGTATCTGTTGGAAGAAGTAACAGAACTCGATCTCCGGGTGTCAGGGCACGACGCCGCGCACGCTTGTCAAAGAGGAGCTTGGCAGTCTGCTGGTGACCCTTAATGGCTAATTGTGCAGTTTTCCAAGCCTTTTTGAGGTGAGACGAAAACTTCAAAATATACTCATGAACGTCCCTATCGTCATCTTCAATGGTAGGTGAATCCCAACATTCTGCCAAGAATTCTACTGGGCCTCTGACCTTATGACCAAAAATCATCTCGAAAGGCGAGTATCCAGTAGTGTCGTGGGGCGTGTCTCTGAAGGAGAAAAGTGCAGCAGGGACGTACTTGTCCCACTGCCTAGGCATATCTATCACTAGCTTGCGCAAACATCGCTTCAATGTCCCGTTATAGCGTTCGCATGCTCCATTTGATTGGGCATGATAGACACTCGTACGAATGTGCTTGATTTCTAAAAGGTTGCAGAAAGCCTCAAAGTGCCTACTTGTAAACTGACTTCCATTGTCAGAAGTGACCTGCTCAGGAAAGCCAACCCTGGAGCACATTTCAAATAGGGCTTGAGCAACTGCTTCAGTTGTGATAGAAGACAGTGGCACTGCATCTGGGTACCTTGTTGCCAGGTCAGCATATACCAGGAGGAATTGTTTCCCCCTGGACAAAGTTGGATTAATAGGACCTAGTATGTCAACAGCGACATTGGAAATTGGCTCCATTGAGAGCTTAGTTATCCCCATGGGAACTTTCGGTACTGGTGCCGTTGAGGTGGATTGACAGACAGGGCAGGAGCCTACATATCTGTCTACCTCGGTGTACATGTTTGGCCATGCAAAAGCCTTCTGAAGGACATGCTGAGTTTTTGCTTTGCCTCTGTGTCCACTCAGAGGTAAATGGTGTGCCACATACATAGCCTGGCGGCGCAACGAAGCGGGCACCACCAACTGTTTAAAGGTGTGGCCATCTTTAGTCACATGCCTACGAAGTACTCCATCTTCAAGGGCATAAGTGATCTGGCCTCCTCCTCTCACCGTGAAGGTCCTTCCCTCGGTGGCCTGCTGCATCCAGCGTTTGAGGCTGGGGCACTCTTGCTGCAATTTGGCAAAGTCTGGACGGGACTTCAATGGCTCTAGAGGTGCATCATCTGGTAAAGGAGGGGTAAACTCTCTGCGTTCCACATTACGTGTGCTGACTGCGGCAGACTCAATGGAGTCAGTCGGAGAATCGTCCAAATTCTTGGCATCGAGGCCAGGAGTTGCTGCTGAAATGGCTTCATGTGACTTCCCCCGAGGGAAGTTATAACGAGAAATGTCCTTATGGTATAGGTCGGCCTGGAAAGTAGGAACTAAGTTCAGTGCACGACCCATCAAGACAGGGTACATAAACCCAATCATTGCCACAGCTGGGGCTTTACCCTTGTTGTATTTGCAATCCAGGTTAATGACACGGCAGCGTCGTATTTGGGGTGTTCCTTCAGCAACCCGCACATGAACGACTTTGCTGGTAAAATCTTCATCCCTGAAAATTCTCTCGTCAACAAGTATGCCATTGGCCCCTGTGTCAAGGGTTATCTCAGCTTCCACACCATTTATGGTTTCTAGGCATTTTGGGATCATTTCCAGATCATCATGTTCGATGAATTCCACATTGGCAAGTTTGTGTGGTGGTTCCTCGGCATTATCCTCATTGGCCCTTTCTGGCCCTGTTTCCACAACATGGGCTGAGTGAGTGGCCAGACGGCTATGTGGGCCGCCGCTGTGTGAGGGAGTGTGGTGGCTCTTAGAGTTTGGCTGAAAACCCTGGGAAGGTGGAGCAGAGTAATGGCCTTTGCCTCTTAACTGCTGAGGCTTAGGTCTTACCGGGTCATCCTTCTTGAGTGTGGGTGCATGGCCGTAATAAGGCTTAGGAGTGTGAGGAGGAGGAGCTGGATGATTGAAGTTCTGCGAGGGGCTCTTGTGCTTCCCGTTCCTGTAATCTCTATTTCCGGATAAAGGACTACTGTCTGGGATTTCCGCTCGAAGCCGAGCAAGCGCAAGCTCATGTTCATGTTGTGCTTGTGCCTCCTCACGTTGTGCTTGTGCCTCCTCACGTTTTGCTTGTGCCTCCTCACGTTGTGCTTGTGCCTCCTTACGTTGTGCTTGTGCCTCATCACGTGCTCTCTTCTCCAGCATATCTCGGCGTTCAACCATCTTCTCATAAGCCCATTCGAAGAGCTCCTGTCTTGGGGAAAAACCGTATCTCTCACCCCTAGCCATCAGTATGTCTAGGTAACGCTCCTCATCGAATGTTTTGATGGTTTCCATGTTTGTTTCCTGAACAGTCAATAACGAAGTGCCAAAACAACCACACAGAAAAACAAATCTCTACAATACAGTAGTAGAAAAAAAAATGAAAGAACCACACAACACCACAGTTCAAACTTGAACGTAAAAGTGATCTCAAAATCTCACCATAAAAGTGACTCAAAATTCAATCAAGTGCAACAGCAGCAAAATGTTGCAAAACAGTGCATGAAACACTGGCAATACAGAATGGCAGTCGTGCCTGCTTAACAGCAATATGTGGCAGTACCTGCGGTTATTGTGCAAATGAAAGGAATGAGCAACACAATCAAGTGCAACAGCAACAATATGTTGCAAAACAGTGTATGAAACACTGGTAATACAGAATGGCAGTCGTGCCTGCTTAACAGCAATACGTGGCAGTACCTGCAGTTATGGTGCAAATGAAAGGAATGAGTAACAACGAATTTTACCGACTAGCACCCAGTGCCTGAGAGTACAATCAAGTACAGTATAGCGGTCGTGCCTGCGTATGAGCGCATATATGGCAGTACCCACAAATAAAATGTCGTAAGTAATACGAACAAGTACAGTATCGCGGTCGTGCCTGCGTATGAGCGCGTATATGGCAGTACCCACAAATAAAATGTCGTAAGTAAAATTCTGGAGTGTTACCAAAAGGGCACAGATCCTATGCAAAATACACCAACGATAAGCTAACAGCTTACTAGGCAGCCAGATTACACATTTCTACTAGTAATGAGAAAATTTATTTTCAAGTGACAACTCGGGACACATGAAAGGCTTAGCCTAGGCTCGATAAATGACACCAAAGTTTTTCTTCCAATCTATAAGCAGTCAATGCTTGAATATAAAACACAATTATAAGCAAAAATACTTAATATGCTTTCTCCCAATTCCTAAATCCTAAGGAAATATAAACAATTCCTAACAAGTATCACCCTTTAACGGATATATAAAACACGAATGCTTTAAAACTCAATCTTATCACGCAAATAAATGAAATTTTATATAACACGTCTTCTCGTCATGCAAAATTTCTAAAGTCTGTTACCACATAATCTCATGTAGATTTCCTGAAATATTGTTTACCACATGGGAAACAAGAAAATATTAGTTACCATAATTAATATTGAAAACAAAGAAAAATTTCTTATCCGCAACGTTTCTAGCGCGAAAATTTTCGTGTGCAGCTTAAGATTCATTCATTTCAATAATCGAGCCAATGGTAATCGGGTTTCATGTGCAATGTTAAAAAGCAAAATAAAAATAAATTTATAAAATCAGTCTGTCTGTTCGGGTCCCTGTTCGGGCGCCAATTAATGTGTTTGATGCTAGAGTGTTAAGATTCTGTTTTACTAAGGGGACTCAAAGTACCGAGCTCGGTTAAGAGCTCACAAACAGACAGGACAGATATTTGTACTTGAACACCCCATTTTTATTACCCTTAGTCGGTTAAATGAAACTCAGAATTCAACTTTCTTTTAATTTTGGAAATGCAATGACATTAAAAGAATTGAATTCAATTTCTCAAATTAAATTTTATGAAATGCTGCCTCGAATCCCGGAGGAGGTGAGTATGAGTTCGTTTCCCGGCACCACGGACGTATGCCAAGACTTTGGCCTCAACTCGATGATTACCTCTGTCACACAGGCAGAGTAGAATACAGGACACTGCAATTTCAGAAACAGAAATGACACACTGTTTATAATGGGAAACTGAAAGCATGAGCACACATATAATGAGTTTCCAATGTCATTCTACTGGATGAATATATATAGGTTATTCACAGCTAACCAGAAATATTTATGCTACCATAATAGCATACAAAACATTAATTCTTTACTGGTTTTAAAGAAAATAATATATTCACAATAAATGAAGAATAAGCAAGACAAATACAGTACTGTATGTATTCCTTAAATTGTGGGCAACCACAA
>JAXCGZ010002574.1:10000-12500 GCA_037179515.1 Halocaridina rubra
GTGATTTCCTTATTGTGTTTACGGGAAAGAGCCCAAAGCTCGTATCTTCCCGTCTCCTGATCGCTTCCATTTTAGACTTAGTGATACTTATCATACCTGTCCTTAAAACTATGGATTGAGATAGCATTAACTACCTCCTCGCTTAGCGAATTCCAATTGTCAACTACTCTTACACTGAAAAAGTATTTCCTTACATCCTGCAAAGAAGTTTTCTTACCAAGCTTCAAACTATGACCTCTAGTTCTAGAGCCAGCCATATCAAAATATCGATCCCTATCCACTCTATCATAACCATGAAGGAATTTAAAGACTGTCACCATATCCCCCCTCACTCTTCTAGCTTCGAGTGATGGTAAGTCTAATTCCCTCAGCCTCTCATCATAACTGAGATTGCGTATTTCTGGCACCAGTTTCGTGGCATGTCTTTGAACTTTTTCAAGCTTAGCTATGTGCTTTTTCAAGTGCGGATTCCAAAAGGGGGCTGCATATTCGAGTTTTGGCCTCACATAGGTTACATAAATATTTCTGAACATTTCCTTGTCCATGTGCCTCAAGGCTACCCTTACATTTGATAAGAATGCATATGCTGCCCTTGCTATGCCATTTATATGTATTTCTGGAGACAAATCTGCCAGTATGTTTACTCCTAGATCTCTCTCATTTTCTGTCTCTTGAAGTTGTACTCCAGCCACCGAGTAGTCAAGCTTGAGCCTTCTTGCACTTGTACCCATTCTCATTACCTTACATTTTGAAGTATTGAATTTCAGTAGCCACTTTTCTGACCACTCATGCAGATTATTTAGATCCTCCTGAAGTTCTCTACCATTGTTCTCGTTTTTTACTTTCTTCACAATCTTTGCATCATCTGCAAACATATTCATGAATGAATTTACAGACTCTGGTAGGTCATTTACATATACAAGGAACAAAAGTGGCCCTAAAACTGAGCCCTGTGGAACTCCACTACTAACTCTTCTCCATTCAGACACTGAGTGTCTTACTCTAACCCTCTGTTCCCTTCCTTCTAAGTAAGTTTTTATCCATTCCAAAACATTTCCACCTATTCTAGCCATTGATTGCAGCTTCCTAATAAGTCTCCCATGTGGAACAGTGTCAAACGCTTTCTGGAAGTCTAGGAATATGCAATCTGCCCAGCCCTCTCTTTCCTGTAAGATTTGGCTTACCTCATCATAAAATTCTAATAAGTTTGTTACTGTTGATCTACCTTCTCTGAAGCCATGTTGCCTCACTGAAAAAAAGTTGAAGGATTCCAAGTGAAGAGAGATATGTTTCCTTAGTAGTTTCTCCATAACTTTGCAAACTATGCTGGTCAAGGAAACTGGTCTATAGTTCAGAGCCGTATCCCTCCTTCCCTTTTTGAAGATAGGTATCACATTTGCTTGTTTCCAGCATCTTGGAATCTCCCCCGACTCCAGTGACTCCTTAAATATGATACTTAGTGCCACTGATATTGTGTTTGCGCATATTTTAAGCACATGAGGGGATATGTCATCGTGACCTGTAGCTTTATGAACATCTAAATCGTGTGTGTGTGTGTGTGTGTGTGTGTGTGTGTGTGTGTGTGTGTGTGTGTGTGGTGTGTGTGTGTGTGTGTGTGTGTGTGTGTGTGTGTAACACTCTTTCTCTCTTTACCTATATAGCTATCTGTCAATCTGTCTATATGTCTTTGTATCCATCTATCTATCTATCTATTTATCTATCTATCTAGAATGATCGCTTGGAGCATAAAACCGGAGTCTTCGTCAAATCGTGTCACGTGACTGAAAACAAATATGGTGGCTCGTTTTATCACCAGTTTTATAGTTGGGAACATTTGTTTCATCTCTTGAAACCGACATCAAACATTTGAATAGTCTTTCTCTATTTATAAATTTATTTATTTATTTATTTATTTATAAATTTATTTATTTATTAATTAATCATAGATTGCTTTATCGATATCTATCTATCCGTCTGTCTATCTATCTGTCTGTCTCATCTATCCATCTATCTATTTTTTTTATTTACCTATTTGTATATTTATCAATTTATTCCATACCACTATAGCCTATCTGTCACTCAGGTCCTGAGTTCCACTCCCCATAATGGCTCTTAATATGGTTTCTCTCTTCCAGAGTTCTCGGTAGATAAGAAGGAGAACTAGGGGGGGGGGGTTAACCCAATGTCACCTAATTTAATTTTATGTTTGTCATTCATTATATGTGTGGAGGCAATGATGAAATTCCATTCCGCAGCATAGATAATCTCTCTCTCTCTCTCTCTCTCTCTCTCTCTCTCTCTCTCTCTCTCTCTCTCTCTCTCTCCTCTCTCTCTCTCTCTCTCTCTCTCTCTCTCTCTCTCTCTCTCTCTCTCTCTCTCTCCAAAAAAAAAACACTCCTATTTATGAATATTTATTCCATGAATAAGAGTTTAAAATAATCAGAGTATTTTTGTTTTATCTATAAGAAATATGAAATTTATATATATATATATATATATA